>JAUZNJ010003416.1:1979-15593 GCA_034780135.1 Jordanella pulchra | reverse complement strand
TGGCTGAAGGAAGACAACATTTCCCATGAGGACTGGTATGGTAAAGACCATAGTGTGGTAAAATTCTGATCTCCCGGTCGCCTGCAGTTGGATTGAAGTACATTTGTGTGAAAGATGAATAGCGAAGAGGTAATGAATCTAAATGTGGCAAAACAATGTGACAATGTTGAAAATAAGACAGATTCAACTGTGGTTTGATCCATATTACTAGCTTTTTAACTAAAATGTAGCTCACCACCATCAGAATGAATGGGTAAATGACTGAATGTGGTCCAAAGTGCTTTGGAGTCCATGGACTTGATTTTGTGCAATACAAGTACAGCCCATCTATTATTATCATATTTTTGTACCAAATAATTTCCTAAAGCTGCTCTTACACTTATATTTTTCTTTTGCTTAAAACTTCTCATTTAAGCCCCTCTGAGGTTCACAAACAGCTTTTATTTTAGAATAAATTCTTAACAAACATTAAGCAGTCCAAATGCCTTGATTGGATATGTTGAACATAGAGAACAGTAATTTCAACAGATGCCTTTCCATAAAGGCTATTTCAAGCATTTAGTATGCATAGACAGCAAATCTGAATAATGTAGCAAGAGAAGTTCAAAGGTATGGTTACAAAATTTGCATAAGATTTATATAAATGAAGTACAAGTGGTGCATTTATTATATACATATGTCTCTGAGTTGTGACTTTGTATCTATTGGACTTCCGTTGCACAAAAAATGAACAGCATCAAACAACTACAGAAACTGATGCATTTCTGGATCAAAAGAGTGGAAGGCATCAATACGATACACAAGTCCAATTGGATGAAGCTGGATGTTTTGTAAAACATTAACAAACATGGAATGACTTGGGAATGCATTTTAACCTACACGTAACTGAATACAGAACAAGTACAAGAACCAATGTCCAAATGAATAATTTTATTGTTTTGGGGATTTTTCTTTTAAAATTTACCCCCATTATGAATTTAAAGTGTGCATCACATTTCCAAAAAAAAATATGGGACAACAGAAGACTGAGGAGGGCAAAATGCTCATAAAACACCTGTCTGGAACTTTCCACATCTGGACAGAGTCATTTGAAACACGTTAGGGTCATAAATGAACCCCCCTAAAAGATCCCTTACAAGCAAGGATGGGTCCATTCACCATTTTTTGAGCAACTGCATGAGAAAATAGTCCAACAGTTTAAAATAAAGGCTTTCTCAAAGTAAAGTTGCAAGAATTTATGGATTTTATCATCTACAGTTTATTACATCATGAATAGAATCAGAGACTCGCTTCTGAAAAGTTATGTTAAAGTGCTAAACATGCTAATTAAAAGTCCCATCTCAAAAACATCTGGAAATGCTAGAGGCTTCTCTGGACCCAAGCTTTGTTGTGCTTTTAACTATGTATGTGAATGTGATGGCTTGTTTTGAAACAGTGTTTTGCTTGTAAAGCACTTTGCGTTGTTGTATGTAGGGAAAGCGCTTAATAAATAAAGTTTGATTTGATTTAATATTATTTGCATAAATCTTGAAAAGCAGACAGCAGCTTTTCCTGACTGATTAGAGATGGCTTGTAAAGGAAAGTTAATATTTAACTTGGTCGTCATTGGAATTGTCTGGTTTTGATTACTGAATGAGTATTTCGAGGCATCATTCCTTTTCTTCCATGAAAAGCATTTTAGCCTCTTTAAAAACCCTTTGCACATTATTATGCGTAAATGAAACAATACTTAAACCCCCCATGGTTACCTAGCTTTCCAGTGATGTTCTTCATGACCACTTAATAACTTATAGCAATAAACATGCATTTATTAAGAAACAGCTAAAGGCTTGTATAGAATATGGGTTATCATACCGTCCGGGGGTCTGTTAGAGGTGGCCACCACCACCACACCGGCTTTGAACAGTGTTTCAAACAGCTGCTTCAGGATCATGGCATCAGCAACATCAGTCACCTTAGAGAAAAGAGGCAGAGGAGGAGGAGAGCAATGTTCAGGTTCAGAACAGTCTGCCTTTTCATGCCCAACACACACACACACACTGATGTCTACATGTGTGTTTCTGTGTGTTTCTGAGGTCAAATCAAGCCATCAACACTTCATGTTTATTAGTCTCTCTCTCAGGTGCGCTCATTCAGCCCCTTTTATCCGATCAAGGCCGCTTAGTCTTGCACACATTCACGCACACACCCATACACTCAAACTTGTCCCACTATCTTTGTGGGGCCTTTCCATCGACTTCCATTAATTTCTTACCCTAACCATTGAGGGGTCATACCTAACCCTAACCTAAACCGAATTCGCACCTTCGTCCCAAATGTGACCCCTGACCCAAAAACAGCAAATTTCCATGTGCGGTCCAGGCATTGGGCCCCAAATGTGACCGGTCCCCACAACCTGCCATTTCCCTTAATAATGGGCCACACAATGTATTAAAAACAAATACACACACCTCATCCACTTGAACCGACTGCAAAATGGTCGCAGAGAGGTTTTCTGCAAATAGCAGAGGCAAGGAAGCAGATCGGCGTTGATCATGTGAGCAGACGGAAGAGCGACAGAATGCAACAGCGAAAACAAGAAGAGAAGAAAAGAACCATGAAAACAGAGCAATGTCAGTCAGAGCAGGGGTCATGATTCCAAACAAAGCCTTTATCAAAGGGGGAGAGGTTATAAAAGGCATATGAAGCATGTGTATATGTCTGGGGGAGCGACACACACAAGGCCATACAAAGTTACAATACATAAACCCAATTCAACAATCTGCTGCCTTTTTCATCTACATCATTTCCATGAATCCTCAATGAACAAAGGTCGGTGAAAAACACTGACGCAAGGACATTTATGAGTCGCTGGCTGTTAAATGAAGAGTTCTGACCTTTCTATTAGTAATCCAGTGCTCTCACTTTTGTTCTTATTCTCTCATCTCTCCCTCTTCCACCTATGTTACTCTTTTGAACACCCAAAAAGGGAGAAATCATGGCACTGTGTGACAGCCAGTAGTCAAAGCAGTGTGTATTAAGCATGATGACTGACTTGATCAGGAAACCTCAAAGGAAACTACAATTAAGTCAGACCTGTCTTATGCCAATTATGATAAAAAATAACCTTAAGAAAATAAGCCACAGTGTAAATGTAGTATTTCAGTAAGCAGAGTAAATGCAGAAATATTTCTTAGAGAAAACTAGGTGTCGCCTCCAGAAAAGCCCCCAAAAAAGGTAAAAATCAGGACTTGAATTCGAAAAAGGTAGAGAAAGGTTTCATATTCTGACTACATTAGTCTGCATCACATCATGTTTGATGGTTTCAACTCTTACAGAAAACGAGTCTCAATCAAACAAACCAAATAGACACAATTTGCTACCAGCTGCAAGCAGGAACTTATTCCAGATCCAATACATGGAGTCCGATTTTACAAATGTTCTTCAAAATGCATAAAGCTGTTGGAAGCTGCTTTAATAATCTTGAATGTGTTCACACTAATTGAGCTTTTTCACTATATGTAACATGAGACTAACACAAAACTGTGCATAATAATGAAGTAGGAGGGAAGGAGTTATATTTTTATTAAAAATGAGATCTGTATTCACCCCCATAAGTAGATACCTAGTAGACCTACATTGACTACAGTAGCAGCTCCCAGTCTTTTAGGGTTTTGTTTTTTTTCATACCAGCTCACCCATCCAAAGACTGAAATGGTTGCCCGTACCTTTTTAAAAAAAACAGTTCAAGCTCATTCAGACTGTAAGCAGAACATCTCAGCATCAATTCTCAAACGTTGACAATTACGTCTGCTGCACTTTATAAATATACTTTGAACCCAACCGCTGTAGTTCTAGCTATAAGTCGAGTGTTGCTGCCCTAATAGAAGTTGAACCCTTAGCCTGGTCACAAAAAATGTGCAGCATCTGAGGGATTCTCTTTCAGGACTTTTGCTATACTTATTTTTTGTGTCTTTGAATTGTGAGTCATCAAGAACTGTGAACACAAAGTTAGTCTGAATTATTTTTGTATCAACCAAGAATGACCTACATAACCTAATAAAGAAAATTTACTTTAAAATAGCTGATTTTAGACCCCATTGGCTGATTAGCTAACAGTGGGTGTGGCTAGTACTGAAACCTCACCAGCAAGTTGATGTTAGATTTAATCAGCACTGTTCAATGTTTCAGTATTAGGTTAGTGAAAGTTAACATAAACCAACTAAAGGGTTGTATAATGGGCTAATTATCTGATTAAAAGTTAAATGATAATAAAAGAAAAAATAAATGATGCAGGTATGGTTAAGAAGCTATGTACTAATAATACCAGTTGATAAATAAACAGAAAATACATAAGAATCTAAGAGTCTTACTGTCTCAAGTTCAGTTTTAGAGAATAAATAAGTACATTAAAATGTTATTGC
This sequence comes from Jordanella pulchra, assembly GCA_034780135.1. Taxonomy (NCBI): domain Eukaryota; kingdom Metazoa; phylum Chordata; class Actinopteri; order Cyprinodontiformes; family Cyprinodontidae; genus Jordanella; species Jordanella pulchra. The sequence continues at coordinate 11,190 of JAUZNJ010003416.1, read as the reverse complement.
CAAGCTTGCTTTCAAATTTATCCCTAACCTGTTAAGGGTCTGGATACATATGAACCCAAAGCTTTCTAGTTTAGTTTTTTATTAACTAAAAGCAGAAATAAATACATTCTATTTTACAATAGCGTGGTGCACTACTTGTGTTGGTCAATAAAAATCTAATTTAGTCATTATACAATACTAATTAGAATTAAAAAGAGTTTTCATCACCAGGTATGACTGTTTTATAGACGTTAACCTTTTTCAAAATGACTGAAGGATATTTTCACACAGTTGGTCTCAAAGTTCAGTTCCTGTTACTCTGCAGAGACTCCTGCTAGTAAACTTTCTGGAACCAGACCCTGGCCTGCTACTGGGCCGAGCAGGTGTCCGTTACACCGCCCTCTTCTCTTACCTACTTTCCTGTAAATAGCAAGCCCTTCTGATTGCCATACCCACAGCATATGCCTCCTTTCAAACACTGAAGAGTCTTCTGCTTTTGCATATTAGCTCCACTGCCCTTGCCAATACTTGATTAACATTTGTGTTAAAGCCTTGATTTTGCTGAGAAGAGGTGGCTAAGGGCATCAAATTAGAGCGTGCGCACGCGAGCCAGTGATTGTGAGTAAGCGTAATGAGAATCAACAGAAAGCCAAGGCTCTGTGTCTCTCTGAAGGGGCCCCTGTGTTTGCTGCGACCACAGGATTTTATTTTCATTTCAAAAGAATCATTTAAAAATGACCTTTTATACCACATGGATTTGTTTATTCATGTGCCCTCAACATGGGCACGGTATGAGGGGCAATATTGATTGCTGGGTGAGTGGAGAGAGAAAGGGGAGAAAGAATGGATCCCCACAGAAAGAGAAAGGTGGAGGGGGAACCGATGTGGCACTTGTGGAGCACAAAAATAATGGTGCAATCTCTGTTAGTTGTTGGCGAAATTTAAATGAGCAGCCAATTACTCAAGTGTGTGTCGGTTTGCTGCAAGGCGCATGGGGTGCCAAATGAAGCCTCTTTTGATGTTACACCTCTTTATGTACACAACCTATGAGTAATTTCACCGACGGAGGCTGCACTGTGACACAGCCCCTAAGACAATGATGCTCAAGCATCTTCTTCCTCTTCCTCACTCGCCGTCTTCCCGTCCATCCATCTCGGACCTCTCGACGGCGAGTATTCATTAGGAGAAACCGAGAGAAAAGAGGGAGGGGGGGCTACAAATTACTGATAATGGCACAGAGCTAATGAAGAGAATGGAGAAATGTCATTAGCATTTAAGAGGATAAGATCCATCTGACCCGCCACTGCCAGTCGCTTTCTAGCTCCACTCACTTAAGGAAGCAGGAGAGCGCGACTGATACCCAGAGACTCATTTGCATGGCTGAGTGGAGAAGGATGCTGATTGGTACAAGCCCCACACAACGCGCACACACACACACAAACTCTCCCAACCTCTTGTTTATTCATCCCAAACAACGCATGTCTGCTTGTTTCCCCTCCATTCACTGGTAGCAACAGTTGACAAACTGAAAACTGCAAAGCTGGGCGAAGGCGAACACAACAAATCAATGAGAGCGGACAAACAGCAGCATGGCTTAAAAAGTGCATGAAAAGCGGCCGCTCTTGATCCACGCAGAAGCATAAAGAGTTATTAGAGGGAGCAATCGCACCTTGTGTGACCTCTGACCTCCTCTCTTATTAACTGTAATGATATCAGGAGCAGTATGTTTGATAAAAAACGAGCCGTTATTTGCCAAAAATAAATGACTAACCAACCTAACAAAGAATAGGAAGAGCTTAAGTCAAGGCGCTCTACACCTGAGGGTTCCATTTTACTTTAAACTAAAAAAAAAACAACAGTACAATCAGAAAATGAAAGAACATTGAATACTTGATTTAAAAGTTATCTTAAGAAACTGCACATGTACTTTCCTGTAAAGACCTGTCATTCATACATTATGTTCAATTTGTGCTATGTTCTAGGCCAGCCACTAGGTGTCACTGCTTCTGCCTTTTTTTATTAAGCTCTCAGTCAAAGCCTTGCTTATACAGTGAGGATCACACTTTACTCTGAGCTAAAGAAATATTTAGAGCAATTCTAAATGATCTGCTTACTGTGGTTCTGATCAGTAAATGGTGGAAACCCTTATAGGCTCTTATTTATGCAATTCAGCCATGTTTAGATCTACAAAGTTCAATGCATTTCACTGCAAACTGACACATAACCTTACAGAGAAAGGCATGTTGTACATAGGTTTTCAGTGTTTCTTTACAAATAAGAATCTGACCAGTAAGGTATGAATTTGCTTTTTTTAGCTGGCTTAAGTCGAGACGTTGATTAGGCCTTTCGAACCCATCTTTGATCCAAACACCTTTTTTGTCATTGTAGCTGTTTGTTGACCTGTTGGAAGGTAAAACCTCCAACTTAGTCTAAAGTACCTCTTTCAAATTCACTTGCCAGATGACATTATATTTAACTCAATCTATTCTTCAATCAGCTCTAACCAGTTGTCATATCCTTTCTGAAGAAGAAATAACATAAAACTTCCTATGGATATAATTTACTACCAGTGGAACTTTGGCAGCTGATTGGTAACACTGAAATCAATGGAGTCAAAGTAAAAGAGTTCAAAAAAATTAATTAGTTTAAAGGTCACACATATAAGATCTGTAAAACATTTTGAAAATATTTTCCTTCCAATTTATAAGCTACTGTACCCTGGTACCTATATAACACAAAATTCCAACAAACTACACAGAATGCTGTGGTTATAAGGTCGCAAATGTTTAAGGGGTAGAAAGAATTTATTTCAAGAGTATAATCCTTTGTATCGCAACTATACTCATGCGATATGAATCAATAAAATAAATTAATGTTTATAGTTTCAATATAAACATTTTTGTCTTGTTAAGATTTTAAACAACCTTTTAGAAAAAAAACCAAACAATCTTTACACACACACACATTAAAACAATATCTGTAATGCATTTGCTCACCTGAAACTCATCAAAACACAACAGGCAGATCTCTCTACTGATCTCCATGGCAACCGGGGATATGGGGTCATAGGTGAACATTTTCCCTAGTCTTCGCCTCGGCAGGCTTTGTTTCCTTCGGTGGATCCCTTTAAGCAGCACACAAATGTCAGGGAAATCTTAAAAGCGCACCTGCGTCGACAGCCGAAACTACTGACTGCACGGAATAAAGCTGTAATTTCACCTGGATGGATAATGGCAGACAATTAGCAAAGGGAAAAACAGAGGGCTAAATATAGGCTTGCCAATGCATGATGAGGTAAAGAATTAGAAAAAATGCAATCAGAAAGTCAAAACATCATGAGGAATGAGAAGATGCTGCCTACTTTTATGGACGTCCAACATGAAGCTGTTGAAGTGGACCCTCTTTTTGCTACCGGTTGTCACATGGGAGTAAAACAAATCCATTAGCATAGTCTTCCCTGTGCCTGAAGGGTTGAAAAATTGGACAAAGTAAGAGATTATAATAAATGAGTCCTTATACCAAACTCTTTCAATTTTCACTCAAGAAAAAAAGAAGATTTTTTTGTTTTTTTGTCAATCAACACATAATACAGATGCAGCTTCTTACCAACATTTCCATATATGTAGAGTCCTTTAGGTGGTGGTGGTGATTCTTCAGGAAGGGTTGGCTTTTTAGGGTAAAAAAAGTTAATAAAATAAAAAAATAAATCAAACTTATGATTTTTTTAAGCCAGGGAAATCTCAATAACAGTGTCCTGGCCAGACACAACTTCAAACAAAAAACACGTGAAACAGTAAGCAGAAGTTTTAGAAGCAGCTGAAATGAGATCAACTTATTTCAAGGATTTGAACATTTCAAAAATGTTCAAAGAGACCAGCTCCTAGAAACTTAATGCATTCTATTACCCTAATATTCTCCTGCTTGAAACCTACAGCAATTACCTATATTAGTATTAACAACAAATCTAACTTATTATCAGATGCAATCCAATCAATCATTCACCAACTGGTTTTACTGTCCTTTTTTTCTGTTAATTTAAACATTAAACACAAAAATGTAATTTATGGTTGGTAAACATATCAACCACAGCAGGTACTTGATGCAGTTTTTAGTTAAATAACAATCAGATAAAGGTAAACCTGTTTTATTATATAAATTGGAATAATCTTGTTTACGTTCATTTTGGACTGTAAACTATTACAATTATCAAAAAAGCAAACAAAAATAAAATAAAACAAAAAAATAGCAGCACATTTTTCCTATTTATTGAGCTATATGAATATATGGAAAGTCTTAAAAACTATAAAATTGTAAAAGCAAAACCTTAAAATCAATAAATCCCTATTCATTTAAGACTGACTTCTAAAAATACTTATTTGCAAAACCGCTTCTTCTATATTTACATTTATTGACTTTTTTTACAAGCAGTTTTCTACAACATATAAATCAGAGTATCAAACATGTAACCTGAATTTTTGTTGTCATTATATAATCTAAAAATCAGCCATCTACAATGACAAAATCTACCTTTAACTCAGAGGAATCACTTTTGGATCTGGATCAGTTCAAATGGTCTGTCCTTCAAAAGCTAGAACAGTTCAAATTAAAACAAGAGTCAATTAATAAAGAAAAAATCTTTATTCAAAAAGAAGAGTTCCTGATCACTGTTAGCATCCCATCAGTTCTAATTTAACAGCTACAGTTCAGGTTTAAAATCCTGATATAAAAGATTGCTTAAGGCAAAAAAAAAAAGCTTAAACATTTTGTGGTAACTTACTAACCTTAAAAAAAACATTAATCCAAAATAGAATCCAGTATTAAAGTCCTTGAAGTGAGATGCAAGGAAAAGAAAATGTAAGGGTTATCAGCTCTGTGACCCCTCCCCCACCTGTTGATGTGCATTCACAGCTCAAAACAGAGTTATAACTTTTCCCTCGATTATGTAAAACAATTTCTGCAGGAACTTCAAAACTGCTATAGCACTTTGAACGTTAACTGTATTTTTCAACTTATATTTATGCACAACAAAAGTTATGTAATATAATCTAAAAATGTAAAATATATCAATGTTTTGTTATTTAGCATTCTCTTTTTTCTGCTTTGAGCAGTTCAGATTTCTGCTATGATACAATCGCCTACTGCCCCGAACAGTAATAAACTTTTCATATTTATAACGTAGTAAAAATAAGGCACAGTTTAATAAACAAGGTATGCCAAGGCATAAAGCCAACTCTACAGTGTGAGGTTTCATGTGGTCCAGACTGGCCTACAGCAGGAGACGAAGACAAAGGGGATCTAATCAACAAGACAAGCCAGAGTTCCCACGAAAGAAAAGCATCATCAGAGGAACAATGGGGGGATTTGTCAGACAAAACGGAGGGGTCTGGATGAGGCTCCGTAAGAGATGGAGTGGACTTGTTTGCGCGGCCCGTTTAGCACTGCTAATTGTGATACGGTAATGTAGCATTGAGGTGCTGCTGGAAGTCATTGTGTTGCCTGCCTCTTATTTTCCAAAAGGTCTTTGCTTCAAAAAAAAAAAAAAAAAAATCTACTGTGAGACTAGGCTGAGAATATTGGGGAAAACTAACTGCCACAAAAGACAATCAAGAATTTCCATGTATTTGCTATAATTTTATTTTACAGAAAATAAATAAACTGAACCTAAAACATATCTGTTGATGGCTAAATTATAGTGCTTTAGGATAGTTGCAGTTGGGATATCTCTCTTTGACAGGACAATGACCAATAGCATTTGGATTAAATTCCCTACTAGATGGAAATAATTGCCCTCTTAATATTTAATTTAGGAAGCATTCTATGAGGATGGCACTTGGACTCCACATGCAGTTGGTCCCCACTGCACAACAAGCACTTGACTCTGATAAACGCCAGCAATTGCAGATTAAAACCTAAATGAATTAGCTTCTGCTACGCTGCTTGCAAAAAACCGGAGGAGCTACAGGCTGTTCCCGTTTGCTCTGGCATGACAGCGTGCGACTCCTCTCTGACTTCCCAAGCTGCCTTCCAGCTCGGAGGGGTAATTGTAAGCTGTGGCTGGTATCCATCCTGCCACGGCAGAGTGGAGAAGGACAAGGCTCTCCCTCAGCGACTTTGTCTAGCTGAGCTTTGTGGCCCACTCTAGCCTTCTGGTGGACGATACGAACCAGCGCATGAGTGGAGAGTTCACATTCAGGACATGGGCCTATTTGGCTTTTAAATTGGTTAATTTGTTAAAAGTCAAAGTTTTGCATCCCACACTAGGGTCATCAAAAACGAGATAGTAGAAGTCCAAGTTTAACTTTCCAGCAATGGTTTAAATGCTGCATGTCTGACTTAAAGAGGGTTGCTTTGACTAAACAATAGCCCATTGTCAGTCAACCATCCGCAAAACCACGCCACATTGGGTCAATATTAAGTCAACTGTACTCTCCTCTCAGACTCGGTCAGTTAGTAGGGACAATGGTGGCACTCTCACAGAGAACGGACACCGAAGGACTGTGGTATGACCTGATTTAAACTGGAATAATTGCGTAAGTACTCCGGTCATTGAGAATCTCTGTGTGTGACAGACAGACAGAGCAAGAAATAGGTGCAAAAAGAGAGAGGGGTGGAGGGGCAGGGTGGACTGCGCTGGTGTTGATAGCCTAACACCAAAGCATTTGTCAGATGCCCAAATCAAAAGCAAAAAAGACAAGAATGGCCAGACAATAGGGATCCCCTCATTACTGCGTGGGGACGGTGAGAGAGTTAGAGGGCTGCCGGGACAGGCCCAGCAGGAGGCCTGCCCTGCTGCCTTCCAAAATCTCTGCCTAACCCGGTGGTGTCTGTGCCAGCACACCAACAAAAACATACAAAAAAAAAGTAAAAAGAGACTCCCAGCACCAAATAAGAGACAGCGAGCTCCTCTGACCTAAAAACAACAGCCCCTTGCATTATACTGTTCATAACTCAAACGCACAATAAACTTCCCAGACCCCTACCCTGCCTTTGACCTGAACCCCTTGGCCACCATGATTGATGCAACTGGAATACAGTGTAGTTGACTGCAAACCCCCTTAATTTAAGAACATCCGGGGCTTCAAGTTCTGCTTCATGTTCACAAAAAAAAAAATTCTTTTTCCTATTTTCAACATTCAGAAGGCCTTTTTCATTTAATTCAAGAATACTTTGCTGTGGTGATTTGTTTTCTGGATAGCATAGACAGCATAATTTCATTTCTTATATCTTAAGGCACATGAGACATGAGAAATCCTTAAAGGAATTATACTGGACAATAAATTCAGTTTTCAAAGTTCACATTTATTCAAAACAACTCGAGCGATTTAGTATTTTAGGAGCTTGTCACTTAGCTTGAATCGAGGCAGACAGTAAGTTAAAGCGGCTTTCATAAATTAGACTTCCACATTTTGCCACATTACAAGCACAAACAAACACGTTTTATTGGAATCTTGTGTAAAAGACCAACACAAAGTGGTATACAAATGTGAATTAGAGAAAATATTAATAATTTACAACATTTTTACAGATAAAAAAATTTTGTTTGCAAAAGTATTCAGTCCCTTTTTCTTTGAGTTCAACCAATTGCCTTTAGAAGTTGCCTGATGTATCTAATGACTAAATAGAGTGTCCCTGTGTGGAATCCAATCCAGTACAAATACATCTGCTGTGTGATGACCTCGAAAGGTTGATTGAGATAATATTGGGAAGCAAACAGCATAATGAAGTCCAAGGAACACAGTGGACAGGTCAGGGATACAGTTATGGAGAGGATGAAGGCAGGTTCTAGCTATGAAAAGACTTCCAAGCTTTGAACATCTTAAGGTACTCTGTTCAATCAATCATCCAGAAATGGGAGGACCATGGTGAACTGTAAATCTAACAAGACAAGGCCGTCAACCTAAACTTACTGGATGGACAAGGACAACACAGAGCAGAGATGTAGCCAAGAGACCCACGGTGACTTTGGACAAACCACAGAGATCCATAGCTGAGGAGGAGGAATCTATCCACAGGACACCTATAAGTCATGCACTATACAAATGTGGACTTTATGGAGGAGTGCCAAGAAGAAAGCCTTTGTTAAAGTAAAAGTTAGAATGGCCCAGTCAAAGTCAAGACCTAAACTCAATCCAGAATCTCAGGTGGGATCTGAAAAAGCTGCTCACAAACAGAGCCGTGGGCAAAAATTCCAGTCAATGGTAGAGACATAACCTTTAAGACTTCCAGCTGTAATTGCAAGTTTTTTTTCACAAAGTATTGACACAGGCGGGTTGAATACTTTTGCACCATTTTCTTTCTACTTCACAATTTTTATACCACTTTCTGTTGGTATTTCACATAACATACAATAAACCTTCCAATAAAATACACACGTTATTGCCGTAAAGTGACAAAATGTCAAAAAGTTCCAGGGATATGAATACTTTTGCAAGCCACTGTAGGTCAAGTTCAGTTTATGAGAAACCTGCAGTCTACATGAGGACCTGAAGGAATAACTATAGCATAGTGAGTGGCGAGCGAAGCAACGAATGAAGATCCCCAAACAGAAATTGTTTTGCATGCAATGGACAAGATTAGTACCACCAGAGAGAACTTGAGAATATTCATTTTAGTTACCCCAACCGTCTAATTTACACTAAACTATGTCAAGCCTAAGAAAATAGGTATACCTGAAGGTTAAATCTGGGTTTAAAAAAAAAAAGATCTCATAAGGCTTTTGAGTTTTAAACAATACACCATGGAGGTTATTAATGGAGCAACAATTTATATTCAATGTACTAGGAAGGCTTTTCATAACAGCTCCTTAGCATGCCTGCAAGTTTATCGTTCAGAAAATGCAACCAAAATCAATACACATTTAATACAGAATAAAGCAGTGAAGGATTCTAGACAAAATAATACAAGAAAGAAAAAAAAATCTTATCAGGGTTTTGTTCACCTCAAGGAATTATTCAAGAAATAAAAACGATTGCTTTTACTTTGGTTCTAAAGTCTACAAAACACTGTTGAAAACAGGTTTTTTATAAAGTAAAAGAGACCATGATAAATTATTTCAGAACATGTTTTACCTTTTATGTGACATATCCATTATTTCATTCAACTGAAAAACCAATCTGTTGAATAGAAGAAATGTTTACAAAAAGAGCAATACTCTGTCAGGTTTGTTCTTATGTTCTTCTGTTTATCTAGGAAATGTTCATATTTTAAAATGAAGACTTTTGCAGGACCATCC
>JAUZNJ010003405.1:0-18571 GCA_034780135.1 Jordanella pulchra | reverse complement strand
TGGGGGTAATTAGGGGAGGACAGGACGACACAGAGACAGCTGGAAACTCAAAAACATAGAGAAAACAGGGATCATGAAAAATTTCTATCAGCATTCCGAAGGAGAAAATCAAGAGTCACTCAGGTTTTTATGTCTTCAAGACATGCCTGTAGTCTATGTAATGGGTTAGTTTCATCAGGCTTTATGGACAAATATAACCGTATATTCTGCAAAATAGTAAAGGTTAATCCCATGCTACCTAATAATTCTGCCAATTGGGAGGAAATATACAGTATATGGTAAAGAGAACTGGACCTAGTATTGATCCCTGTGGTACTCCACAGGTAACCCTGGAGCATGAGGAAGATTTATTATTGACATGAACATCTGTCAGATAAGTAAGATTTAAACCAGCGTAGTGCTGTTCCATTAATTCCTGCAAAATTTTCAAGCCTTTATAAAAGGACATTATAATGGACTGTACTGAATGCAGCACTGAATAACAGGACAAGTACAGGTACAAGTCCATTATCTGAGACCGTGAGAATATCATTTGTGACTTTCACCACTACTTACAGGGAGGAAGAAGAAGAATGAGTTTGACCATGAACCAGGACAGGATCCTGGTTAAAGGGAGAAGAGTCTCAGGTATAAACACAGACTCAAATACACCGCTGGAAGAGCTAATCCTGCATTTCCCCCCTTGGTTTCTGCTCCTCTTAAGCTACTTCTGACTTGTCTTCACAAGCTGTCGGAGCAAGGGGTCACTCCTGTCAGTCACACCTTGTAGAGAGAAGGTGAGAGACAGACACACAAACCACACTAACAACAGCTGTGTGGACACGACACCACCATTGCCGTCAGTTTCAGATATATACATTTTCAGAGAAGTATTTTATCATGGCTCTAATTTGATATACCAGCAGATAAACTTTCATTGAAAGCATGATTTATAAATCGTAGTCATTTGAGATCGTTGGGGATTTAAGATCAATGAGAATCCTCCTTTTGCTGTAATGTTCTCTAAAACTGTAGGAGCAGTATTCTGCTGCATCAGTAAACTCTCTTTTACTCAATGCACACATCCGTGTCTGTGTGTTAGTCTATGAAAGACACAGCAACATCTGATTTTCTCTGCATACCCCAGAGTCCCTCAAAGTTTCTAAACAGTTACCTGCTGTGGCTGGTATTTGTAAAAGTTTCAAACCAATAGGAAACAGCTGATCCCTCATCCCCAGTCTGGAACATTTTTCATAGATCTATTTTCTTTAAAGTTAATGAGAGATGGATGCAAATGTAGTTTTTGACTCTTGGCTTCATGCTTAAAATTATATGATAAAATAAAAAACAGATTTGTAATCCTTTGACTTTTGTGTGTATTTAGGGTTTGACAGAAAACTTGGAGTCCTAGAGTGATTACCAATATGCCACATGAAAGCAAACAAAATGAATGAAAGTGGTGACTGTTGAAGGAATGTGTGGCTGTAAGAGAAGTTAAACAGCTTGAGTGAGAAACAAACATCTTTCTTAGTTCTACTAACTACCTACAAACCTACCTACCCACCCACACACAGTATACAGATTAATTAGAAGGAGATATAAAAACATGAAAAAAGACATGAAATAAAAAAATCTACCGTAAAACTACAGTAAAACCAAATCCATCCCGATTCTCCTTCCCAATTAAAATAAAAAGCCAAAATAAAAAGATAAGCCTTTAAAGAGACTTCCAATCAACCAAACCCATCCTAACAGTGGGTGGAAGATCATTTTATACTAAGGAACAAAAAGAGAGAAATTTGTGTCCCAGGGGCTCACAAAAGGGGTCCTGGGATTTTTTGAAAAAGCAGCAGCGCATGTGTTGAGTTTAAGTTAATAAAGTTTTATAATGGTGTGCGTTCTCTATATTTTCTGTATTTTCCTCTAGGGCTGCCATTTATTAACCTGGCAAGCCAGATTGATGATGTGTAGCACTCAGGTTTAGCTTTTACACATTATTAATCCAGGACTGCTTCCATCAAATCATTTCGAGGAGAACAAGGCAAATCTAGCAGAACCTTCCAAGTTGATTGGCCAAAGTCACTCTTAAGTGCCCATCTACCAAAGTTTGGTTATAGCCAACATTTATAGTAACAAATAGAATAGCAGGAGATGTCATGAGAACCTACTTTTATGCTCTTACTGTTCCTTTTTCAAAGATTAAATCAGGACAAAACAGATGAGACACGCAAATGTCCTGCTCCACTGCCACGTTGGTTTTAGTTCAAAAGTAGACTTTGCGAATCTTGCTTTTGACATGGCTGTATGTCTTGCCCTAAACCATAATACTGCAAATGATTAACCAATGTGAGATCAGACTCGAATGATTTGATTTGGAACAAGATGGTTTCTAGAGTCTTTATGACTAACAAATACTGCTAGATTTCAGCTAGTGGACAACCATTCATTCCCAAGGTGTTAATTTACCAAAGGGTACAAACAAATGATCTCATCCTGAACTGTTGCTAGACAACAGGGTGGATCCACAATCTTATGTTGTTTACACAATTTTAAAAGTCCAAAATGTCTTCTTAAAAGTGAACAATGACATTGTTCTATTTGCTTTAACTTTCTGTAAAACTTTTCTATCATGTCGGGCTGTCTACCATCCATTGAATAATGTATGCAAATGTAGATTTGATTTGCTGTTTCCTTTCAAGTCTTGCCAATAGAAGTGCCACATTGCTGACAGAACAAAAGGAAATATGGGGTGTATCAAAGAAAGCAAAAATGTATGTAGTCAAGGTGTCAATTTGCAAGTGACACTCTATGCACGCTTATCAGAAGTCATTTGTAGACATGGCTGTAAAGAAAGTTTCTATCATGGAGTTTGATGATGCTTCTGAAGAGGAAAAGAAATACAACCTTATCTTTATGAAAACACCAATCATTAGCAGAAAGACAGAGAATGCTGGACAGTGGAAAAATAAAATTAGGCCAGAAAGAAGCTCATAGGTTTGCTGCCAATTGTCTGGACGCAGCATTTTAGAGCTACAGATGCAGGGAATTATTTATTTTTAAACAAAGAAGTGACTCCTTAGAATTAAAAAAGGTAAATTTTTGTGCATGTTTAAGCACATTAAACAAGGACTACTAAACAGAAGGGTAAGAAATGCAACCTGAGAGTATATGAGGTTTCTCCAGACTGCAGGATTTGGGCCATTTAAAAGAATATGGCTGAATCAGCAGCACTGCCGCCGCTACTGAACCTAATCTATCGAATAGTCCTGCAGGCGGAGACTGAGTGAGAAGGAGAGGAAAAAAGGAAGTGAACGAAGGGGCGAAGATGTCAAATGAGAAGAGAGGGAGAATCGAGAGATGAAACAAAAGGAGAAGGAAGAAGGAGCGGAGGGGGGATAAAGAAATAGATACAGTCCTGACAGGAACGGCCAGGAGGGAAAGAAGAGAGATGGGGAGAGACAGAGGAAGCGAAAAGCAGTGGGTGAGAGATTTATCAGAGGAGACGGGAGGAGCGGGAGAGGAGATGGAAAGAGGAGAGGGGAGAAGCTAGAAGAGACAGAGGGAGAAAGGGGCAGAATGGAGAGAGAGTAGGGGTGGAAAGAGATATGGGCACCAAACAAGAGAGAGATAGAGAAAACTCCCCCACTGTCTGCTGGCAGCCTGCCGCTTCTCACTCTTGGATTGTTCTCTCCATCAGATTAACAAGAAGAGAGGTTGAGAAGTCTGTAGCCCACCCCCCCTCCCCACCGCCAACACTCCTCTTCCACACGCTGATGGGGGTGGGGGGTAACATGCTACTTATTTCTTTATCTTTTGACATTAACACAGATTTATCCCTCTGTGTAGCTCACTCACATTCTCATCTAGCGTTTCCTTTCAAACTGAACACATGGGTGGACATAAATTGTTGCCATTTAAAGAGAGCTGGGAGGACTAGAGAAAAAAAAAAACTCGCTGATCCCTCTGCTTTGTTCTCTGCATATTCATGAGTAGAGAGAACATGTCTGATGATGTTTTGCTCCATGTAAGCAGAGATGTAAAACGCTTAAGAAAAAAAAAGGTACATTATGTGTAAAGTCTCATAAGGCGGGGTGGAGGTGGTTGGGGGTTATCAATTGCCGTTCTTGCTGGAATCGTAAAATAGACAAACCTCTACCTGTTTACATATGAACAGGGGGTAGAGGTTAACAACTTTAATCCTATGTAAAATAGTGAATGAGGGTCTTTCAGCTGTCACTAGTGTCTTCTAGGAAAGAGTATTAAGGTCTTTCATTTTGCTATAGTGACAACGGAGAAAGAAAGGTGGACTGAACCAAAGTCAGCATCTCTCAACAGCAGTAAAATATGAAGCTCACTGTACACTCAACTTAATTATTCACCTGAAAAAATGTCAAACCAAATGCAACCATCCCAGGGGAAATAGGCTAAAGTAGAAATCCAGCTGTCTGTAGAATTAAACAGCCCAAGTCAGTATTTATAGCAGCAGACATGAAATCAAACACCAGTATTTTGTCAAGTAGAGCAAAACTCAATCAGAGCTTTTTTTTTTTTTTACCACCAGAAGTGGTTATAACCTGTGCTTAAGTACAAGTAATTCACCTGATGGTTTTTATCAAAACAACTCCAAAGTGATTTAGCCATTTTTTGATTTGTATTCTTTTAACTGATTAAGCTTTGTCTCCACCGCACTACTTAACCCCATGTCACAACAACATCCAGTTAACATGTGAATTAACTGAGAAGTTTAGGTGTTTCAACTTCCGCGAAATGTTTCATTGCTCTTTCCATTTCCACACCTATAGTGCTGCTTCTCTCTGATGGACAAATATGAGCTTGAAACATGCCCTTCATATTACTAACTGTTTAGTTGCTCCCAAACGCACCTGTAGACAGGGATAAGATGGAAAACACAAGATTTAGTCATTGCATTTGAGTACGGTGTTCACTCAGTTCTGCACAGTCAGAGGTTGTTGACACACATCAGGAAATTGATTTGTATTCTCTAGGTATCATGGAATACGTTATGTATACTTTACTAGAGTGGTAAGTTGATGACATTATTATCACATAAAATTATGAAATGCAAGTCTAATTCATTAGACTATTTGAGAGAGTGAAGTTGCTTGAATGTAACAGAAATTCCCTTTTGTTTTGGTCTGGTTGTACTAGTTTTAGTGAGGGAGAAGCATCCACTCCTGGTAAGATATTTACAACCCATAGCGTCTTGGCAGGACCCCAAAACAAGAGAAAAGTTGGAACTATACCCCTCAAGTGTTGAAACCATTTAAAGATGGTAAAGAATCAGGTTTGGTGCAGCTTGGCAGTTGTAGGCACAATGCTAACAGTTGCTTTTCCATGCTGGTTTCACCTATGATGGAACATTCAATAAGACCTGACAGACAACTATATGAAAGATAGAGATTTTGCCCCCAACAGAAATGGTGTGGCAATGTGTGTCACCAATGTTGGTCACTTTAGGTTTTTAAAACCCAAATATTCTCAGATTGTGCATCTTAATAATTGGATTTATATTTACTTTATTAGGAAACTGTTGTTTACAGCAGGGACAGAAACTCTACTGGAAGTTATTTTGAACTTGAACTTAATTATGATTGGTTTTTACCTTCGTGAAAACAATTTTTAAAGCTTAATGAGAAAATTGTTTGTTGTGTGTTTGAAAAACTCAAATGAAAAGTGATTGTGAAAATTGAAATGTCTGTATGTAGAGCTGGTGTTTACAGCTTGCATTGGGGTGTTTTTAATTTTTTTTTGGCGGGGGGGGACAAATCTTGTTTAGAACAGACAGCTCTCCCAGCAGTTATAGCATCTGTCTATGATTAAACAATTAATTAGCATAAAAAATATGGTTGTGGACAGGAAAATGGCATGGTTTGGAGCACCATTCTATCTTATTTAATTAAAATAAGGACCAAAAAACAAGTGAACCCACTTGTGTTTTACTCTGCTTGCCACCAGTTTGAATAGAATTTCCTGTCAAGAACCAAGCTCACGAAGCTGCTCTTAGTGTTCTCAGTTCTTTTCTCTCACCATTAGGTGGCAGGCATGATGTACTCCAGCGCCACATCTGAATGCTCCCGTCTCTTTGCTGAGCCTAATGGCATGTGGCGGCTGGTGCCTGTGAGTAACGGCACAGGAAAATGCGCTCCACAACCTATTGTTCTTATTGGAATGTCGGGGAAAGAGACGAGAGGGACACCGACAAAACAGAGAGAAAGAAAAGACGGACAGAGAACACATAAGGGAAAAAGAAAGATGAAACAGTGACCCTAGATGAGTTCTGTGAGGGAGACTTGTGTGGTCTAGTCTTCTGCTGGGAGGGTTGGTGAAATACAGAAAAACGGTCTGCTGATGTGCTTAGGTGTGTTTATATTTGCCAAAACACACAAAGCTGCTGTATGCTGAAGAAAAACAATGCATATGAATATAGAGATGCATATATCCTCCAATGCTGTGTACACATATATACAGAACTTGTGTTGTTTTACTAGACCTAAAGTCTATATTAAGGTCTTTAAAAATATTCCTTTGGGCTGCTTTACATTCACATCTACATCTGAAACGACCCAAACTGTCTTGGTTGTGTATTTGCACAATCTTTAAGGGCACAATCTGCTATTAGGAATGCAAACAATCAATATCCTTCTAAAGCTCTTCTACCTATCTAAACAATTCAAATCCATCCAAAATCTGAAGTGTAAAACACTTTAAATTTGGCTTCCAATGAGCCAAACTTTCATGCAATATTTTAGAGTGCTCTTAACAAATGGGTCTTCAGACTTTTTGGAAGCCATTCAGTTTTTTTCTTTTGACTTTTGGCTACTTTACACCAATTTTCAGTAATTTTAATCTGAGCTATGAATTATTTAAGAATACAACAGTGTCTACAATCAACTCAATAGCCAGTCTTGCGTTAGAAAACAACAGTTAACTTAGCAAAAACTCATTTTAAATTAGATCTTGAGGTATATTACTACAGGCAGCATGGAGGTGAAACTTTGATCCACATTGAGCATTTTCTCATCCAGTTAAAAATCATAGAGTGTAAATATTTTGTAGTTCAAGTCTATACTGTATTTCTCTCTTTTAAATGCTTAAAGTGCATGTTCAGAGATCGGGGTTTTAAAGTTTTATGTGCAATTTGTTGGAAACACTTAACAGAGCAATTCAACAGTACAATCTGGCAACTTTCACAGCACTTTAAATGTAGATTAGCTGCACTGAATATAAAGTTCCAACTCTCCCTTACAAAGGCATTTCGGTTGTTTAATTGATATTTCCATTTTTTTAGAGAATGAGGTTTAGATTATGTTTCATTTTAGGTACTGTATATATAATATTTATTATGTTATTCTTTATTTTCGTTGCATTTCTGTCTTTTGGACTGAAATTATGTAGAAATACTGTTTTTTTTCTTACATATAGGAAAACAAGCCTGGTTAATCTGCTTTTCCAATATAAAGAGATATAACTATTTTTACTGAATAATTAAAATTGGACTTTTTATGACTTCCACCAAAATAAAGTGAAAAGTAATTCTACTGATAAATAAATTAGGTTTAAATTATTATGCTTAAATTATTAAACTTTAGACATTTAGCTGGGTATGATGCTGAGTATTGACGGGGGATTGCACACCACAGTGATATCAAAAAAGCTGCCTGAGGCCCTCATGAAGAAGATGGTTGCAGCTTATAGTTCCGATAAGGGATTTAAAGAAGTCTCAAAAGAGTTTAAATCTATCCATTCAGCTGAAGAAAAAATAGTCCAGCTGTGGAAGACGTCCAAAAGAAACTGCCAACATACCCAAATATGGCCGTCCTAGCAAGCAACCCTGAAAGCAGAATGAAAATGCAAAAAGAAGTCCCAATAAATGATATTAGGAGCTACACCAGGCTTCCTTCTATTAAAGTTATAAAACTACACATCTGTACAAAGTAAAAGTGACTGCTCATCTTTGTCCTCTAAGAGAAAGATGAAGGTCAGACCACTTGGCCACAGAATGTAGACAATGACCGGGTCTTGAAGAATAATATTGTTCGCATGTCATTGTAAAACTAAGTTTTTTCTGACACCAAAACAAATTAAACAGTTTTACATAAACCAAATAACTAAAAAAAACCACCGTTAGATCCATAACAAATAAGATATGGAAACTTTTGGAAAGCAGTCATAGCTATGTTCTTCACAGAGCTGAGATGCTGAGGGTTGATTTAATGGGCTTTATATAGATTCAGGAAATCCTCAAAACATCTAGCAGTTGTGATTAAAGACTGGGGCAGGAAACGGTCCTACAGACAGATGTAACTTTAGCTAGTAGGGGGTTGGAGGTCTTAACCTCTTATATTTTGATTAATAGGTAAACAAACATCTTTTTTAAGGCCCACTTGATATTGAATGATCCATCCCCAACAATAAATAAATAAATAAAAGTTTAGACATCAATATGTAAACTATTCATAATTATGAACTAGATATTTAATAGAGAGCTATAATTGTTCTTCATCTAAGATGATCCCCCATGTAAACTGTCCTTTATATGGGGGATCCTAATGTTAAAGGCTATATCCATGCACAACTCTTCTGCCTTCAGTTCTTGATCTATTAGTCCTTATTTAATGACTCTATTTTAGTGGTGATTGATACATACATGGATAAATAGATTTTGCAATGAGTTTGGTTTGGTGTATAACTACTATGAATCCAACCCTTGTTTAACCTTTGACTTCATGTCCAGCGATAGCTCAGTTAAATATTTAATCAATAAAAGTTTGGTGACTCCTGCTGTTCTCCAATGTCTTGTTTAAAGATCATCTCTTTAAACTATCTTGTTCGATTTAGGGCGTACATAACACCATTTGTTTTTAGTGTCCCTTACAACTGGACAGAAATGAGTGAAAAGAAGAGAAAATCAAAGGGAAAACTTTTAAAGATCTTCAGAAACCCCTGAAAATCCAAAGTCTTTGGCAGTTTTCAAAGTATTAAGAGAGTTTGGCTCCCTTGATGTCTGTTTTAAAGATAAGATGGGTTTAGATACTTTACATGGTATTGTTGCAACAAGATTCTAACTAGCTCAGCACCTTAGCTTTCTACTAATTTATAGTTGACTTCTAGTGAATAAGCACCTCTGAGCTGTTCTTTTGTGTTTTGTTTTAACCAAATGTTTGTGTTTCTCAAACATTTTAGGGAAAGATTAAATGTTACACCTCTCTTGTTTACCAAAATAAGAAAAGTCTCAAATGCAGCTAATGGGCTGTAATTACCCTGAGTTAATGACAGAGAGACTCAAATATATTTCACACATCCTGACAAATTCACTTACAAAGCACAAATGAACACTAGAGGGTTGGCCGCAAAAGTAAATAAAGCAGAATTTGCTGTAATTAGATTGCTGCTGATGAATTCTTCCCATCATGCCGCATTGGAGCAAGGCCTACGGGAAGCAAGTGGATCAATCAACCTGAATCCTGCACAGTGCATCAAAATCTCTGGCTGGAGTTGCAGTCGCTCAGCAGGAGCAGGAGGGGGAGGCGTGCACTCTTTGAGGCTGTGCAATTCATTGGCAATGATGCCAAGAAGAACACTGACCAGAAGAGTCGACATTCATATTTTTATGCTCAGAGCAGAGCCTTTATCACATCTTCTATGTTCTTTATCAGCTTTATCTTTGAAAGTTTTCCAGGTCTCTTATTAGAGGAATTTATCTCAAGACAAATATTTACAAAAAAGAAGCCTACAACTGTTTTGATTTCCTGCACATTTAAAACAGAGATAAAGGCAGGCGTCACCTTGACACCCACCCACATACTGTACATACTAAGCTATATTCATGCAGAAGAAGGAGAAAGAGTAACTCGTTTTCTCAAAATCAAACTCACCCTGCCCCACCTCCCTGCGCCCCCCCAGTGTCTTGCACATCCTCTTCTTCTCTTACTCCCGTTCTTTATTCCCTAATGTCGACTGAGATGAAAAGCAAAACACCTTTGTTTGCTCAAAAAGAAAGAGAAGGAAAAAAAAGAGACTGCGGTGGGCGGGCGGTATGACTGGTGGTATGACTCATGTGCAAAGCTTGATTTCGAGATCGTTATATCTTCCCGAGAAGCTCCTGAATGTAGCCGGCACAGCAGAGGAAGAGGCAGGGAGCCTGCTCTCTAGAATTTACTTTTCCTCATATCCCTGCTGCTTACTGAATGCTGCTTCCCAACTGAAGTGCTTGTGACCTTTGGAAGAGAGGGGCAGGGGTTTGATGGAGCTTTTTTTGTCAAATTGGGCAAACAACAAGCAGAATCACAGTGAAGGCACATTTACTGACTGAAGCCCCTCAATGAGGGAAGGAACTGTGGTCCTCAAACAGATTCAAAAAGATTAATTTTGCAGCATTTGAAAAAATGCCTCAACATTTTTTTCCAGGGAAAGACATTTAACATGTTTAGTTCATTTGACGTAATGCATACTGATACATCTTGAATAAAAGCATCAGGGATTTAGACATGTTGTTAAAGTTTTAAAAATTACAAACTTTTGTCACTTAGTCGTAAGAGAATATCTTTTTATAGACAAGAATCAAAATGCACATAGATTTGTTCTCTTTCTTTTTTATTTCATTAAGCAATTATTGATACAAATTAATCTTCATAAGTTTTTGCCTGATAGAATCTAAATGAATGATTACAAGGTCTCTATAAATACACTATCCTTGTTCTTGTTATCATGTCGGACTAGTTTGATCAAATCCTGTCCATTTCATTTTTCGTCTTTTGCAGGCTGCTGATCGTCAACCACTTCCTTAGTCTGTTTTTCAACCTCACTCACTCAGAACAAAAGACAGGGAGCAAGAGATATCTCACTGGACCTCACCTAACTTGTGCAATACAGAGGCACCTTTATATAAACACATATTTTAGTTATATCTTTTAGTTATATCTTTTGATCCCTGCATATGGAGACTTTGTTTTGCTATTTCCTTTATCTAAAGGTTTGTATTATGTAAGCCTGCAACATGGACTGTCACAAGGAATTCTGCTGGATAATAAAGTGTCACAAAAAATATTGCAATGGACCATAATATTGTTCTTTTGAGAGGATTTTGAACTTGTATAATGATGATGGCAAAACATTGTAAGGATACCCTCTCAAAGCTTAGTAGACTCTAATTTCTAAAATTGACTCTTAACTTTTTTGAAAAAGAAAGAAAGAAATACATTTACGGGAACAAAATCAATAAATGGAAATAAAAACTATTACTGCAAGGTGGCACAGTTTGTAGCACTGTTGCCTTACAGCAGGGGTGCTCAAGTCCAATCCTCAACAGCTACTCTCCAGCAAAATTTTGATGCACCCAATTTTTAACACACCTAAATCAAATGAGTGGCTCGTTTCCGTACCTATGCTGAACTAAATAAGGGGACCGAGCCTTTGGATTCAGGTGTGTTAGAGAAGAGATGCAACTAAAAGTTACAGGATGGTAGCTCTTGAGGACTGGACTTGCCTTACAGCAAGAGGGTTCTGAGTTTGATTCCTTTTTTTCTGTACTTCTCATCCATGTGTGGGTTCTCTATCTGGCTTCATTCCACAGTCCAAAAATGTGACTGTTAGGTTAATTTAAGGTGTCCTTATGTGTGAATCTGTGTGCATGGTTGTGTGTCTTTATGTTGTACTGTGACAGACTGGTGACCTGTCAAGGATGTACCCCGCCTCTCGTCCATAGACTTATGGTCAAGGCCCCACCTTGACCCTGACGAAATAAGCAGGAGAAGATTGATTGATGTATGGAAATAAAGACCACAGACAACCTAAGCCATCTTGGATCTCCTTAAGTATGTAAATGTTTGTGTTGTTGTACAGCTGTGGCCATTTTTTTTTTTTTAAATCTGGCTTTCCAACTAAATTAAAAGGCAGTTTTTAGTTTTTAGAAGTAGTCGTTTTAGTTGTTACTTCTGCACAACAAATGCAACAGGTTAAGGGTTTCGCCACAAACATTTGGCTAAAATCCAAAATCCTTCCTCACTGCCACTGTCGTGTTTGCCTTCTAAACTAATTCCATCTCTTGTCTCATCTACCATACTGACTAGTTTTTCCTCATGGGCACTCATGATACACTTTATGGGATGTAGCAGAATGAGACCAAGCATCTGGAAAGTACCTGATGCATGAGTCAATCCCTCTGTATAGGAAGGAAAGGAGAGGGATGGGTTGAGTGCACTGGAGTAGCCAGTCAATCTTTATCTTTTTTGTTTGCACAGAAAAAAAAAAACAAAATGGAAATAATCCTGCTCATTTAAATCTACTGTGCAAATAATTTTATTTGTGCGATCAATTGATTTGTTTATAGTGACATACCTAGTATAATTTATATAAAATAGCAAAATTGTGGTCTTAAAAACAATTCATACCATTTATTTGACAATTTTATGTTTATGAAACAGATTTGAACTTATGACCCAGAATTCGAGCCAGACACTTAAAGGTAAAACACCTTTTTGAAATGTACAACTGGATTAGGAATGGTAGTGAGCATCAGCCAAGACAACAAGACTTCTGGGCGAAGATTTGAAACAGGAGTGTCCAGCAAACGAAGACTGAATGAATCCCTTGGAACAAGGAGATTTTGACTAACCACGAAGGGTTCTGGAGGAAAGCCCAGATGAGAAGGGTGTGACATCACCTTTAGGATGAGTGTGAGAGCAGGAACCCAGTAGCTGAGTTTGCTGAGCAAATCCCTTGAGGGGAATAGCTTTGCTTGTTGTCAGAGGTGAAAGCTGTGTCAGAGCCAGAAGATCAGAGGACCGATGAGAATCCAAGTCGTAATCCAGAATCAGAATCGGAGGCATCCGAACGTTTATATAGGCAGGAGTGCAGGTGGAACTGATGATGGATAATTAATAGCAGAGCAGGTGAGGTGATTAGTTAATTAGGCCAGAGGTGGTGCACAGAATTATGTGTTTTACTTTTCACACATATTTATTGTGCCTCTGTTCCAGTTACATTTTAAATGAAATATGAGCAAATAAGAAAATAACATACAGAAATTATTTAAAATTTTGATCATTTTAGTGATAACTTCATCACCACCTGCTACCGGAGCATTGTTTTGACATAATTTTGTGCAGATTCTTAAAAAAGAAAGGAGAATCCATCCTTTTAAATGGATAGTGAGAGTAGATTTCCTTATTTCCAAATGTTATGACTTAACTTTTACTTTACAATGAATTTCAAAGACTTGTTCGAATATTTTCAAGATATCACTAGTTTTGCTCGTCGCCCAACCACTGGATATAATGTATTTTCCTCTCTCTTGCTCTATCTCTGATATTTTCAAATTACTTTCTACATTTATATGTGCATAATCCCTTTCTCTCATTTAATCTTTCATTCACAAGACCTGTCATCCTCAAATCCACTTAAAGCAGTATCTTGTCAGAGGAAATCAGACAAATTGACATAAAAAAGTACTCATCCACATTGTATCCATCTGCTTTCTCATCGTTTGTACTTTTCACTTTCTCTCGCCCATATTTTCAGTCTTATCTGTTCTTGTTACTTTGAATTCATGGGGGTTTCGAGTTACAAAATCCAGATGTGGACAATGTGTAGTTCTTGTTTTCACATCTGTTTTGACATAAATAGGCTCTTTACTTTAACAAAATGTCTCATCCATCTATCTCTTAGTGTGTTCATATTTGCATCAGATATGTTTGACTCTAAGCATGAGTTAATTTGATGACTTCTCAAAACAAATCTGATCTATGTGTTTCAGGTGTATAACTGCATGAGGAATAGCCTAACAAAATGAGAAAGAAAGCTTTGAAAAGTGTAGAGAGAAAGGTAATAGCAGTTAAGATTTGTCAGGCTTTATACATAAAGGCACTTGAAACATATAACTGTTTTAAAATTAGCTTAAGGAGAGCAAAGTTAAACAAACAAGAGAACATTAAGTGATAATGTGAAAGAAGCACTGCAACGTTGAAGCAAAACATGCTTAAAAAAAAATCACCCATATATAAATTTGTAGACTCAGTGGTGCATTGTTTCGTCAGCCAGTGTGTCCTGCGTAATAATGCCAAGTTCCTGCTATCTTTGCACTTTCTGCATCTCCATCTCAACATAAGGTGAGGCCAGGTATATTCTAAACAATAACATCAAGGCTGAAGACAGTATAACAGAGTATTTTCCGTCTTCCTTGTTTCTTGTTACATATATCATTAAATAAATTAATTTATACTCCTCTTATATTCCTTTTATGACACGCAGCTGTATATTGTGATGCCACCAGGCGACTATTAACAGATGGATCAACCAAAGATTTTTTTGTGCTAAATCAAAAGAAAACTGAAATAATCATTTTAAGCCCAGAAGAAAAACATTTTAAAGTTAGGTAACAGCTACTGTTAATACAGCTAGAAACCACCAATCAGGCTCAAAATCTGGGGGTGGTTATGCGGTCAAATTTTTTTTTTATATTTTAAAGAACTATAAAGAAACAAAGTTGACCATCTGTCAGCCGAAGAACATCTTCACCATTGAAGGATTATTTACTGAGTAGGAGCTTAATTCATGCATTTATATTTAGTAGGATTAATTACTAAAAAGGTGATCAGACAGCTGCATTTAAACCAAAATGATACTGCCCACGTCCTCACCAAAACTAAGAAAGTGGAGCACATCATCCGAAAGCTAAAACCTTTATGATGGCTCCCTGTCTCTAAGAGAATAGACTTTTAAATACTTCTGTTAGTCTACAAATCATTGAATGGCTTAGCTCTAAAATACATTACATACATCAGACTTGCAGTCTATCAACTGCATTGGCCTCTTAGGTTCTCTGACTTTGAATTGTTCTTCCACTGAAATATGCTTTATAAAAAAAACAAAAAAAATTGCATTGCCTTCATTGTACAAATACAACCAGATGAATTGTAAAATGCTGTTTTAAATGAAAGTTAATCAATTAAAAGAAAAACAGCAACCCAAACCTATCAGGCCCATAACAAGCACATTGGCTAAAGTAATTTCTGAATTATTAATCATTTCAAAGTTATTTCAATCAAGTAACATTTGCTGTGATATTTTAATATATTTAATATCCACCGCTGTAGGGGAGGTACATATGTTATCTACTCAAATATAATTCATACAGTCATATATTGTTCATAAACACACACCCAGACTGGCTATGTGTTAGAACAATAACTGAAGTGTGAATCGAGCTCAAATCCTGGTCAAACAGATAATTCTGCACATATATATAATAAATTCACTACAACTCCAATTCAGAATATATGTCATGATGGGTTTTTTGAGCTGTCTAACCCACATGCAGAACACCAGAACAGAAAAGTGTTTTCAAGTTTAAGATATTTATTGAGATGATGAGACTAGTTAGCGAGACCAAAGCCAGGTCCAGGGGGAAACAAACCAGCAGGAAATGTCACTGGGAGAGAAAGCAGACTGGTGAGTTCACGGCACATGGGAAAACTCAGTGACAGAACGTTTTGGGTTGTTCTTACTGTAGGAGTGAGTAGAAAAGTCTTCAGTGGGGTGTTCTGGTGTCCGGGGTCTTCATATCCTGTGTTGGTCCAGAGGCTACGAAGGAGTGCGGTGGGAAACGAACAGGTCGGCTCAGATTGAACGGAGACTCCAGGAATGGTTGTGCTGCCAGTAGAAGGGCTTTGAGGATCCAGGTGAACAAAAAGAGAAGGGACTGAGAGTTCGTGCATCCAGTGGGTAAACACCACGGCGTCATGAAGGAAGAAGCTAAAAGAGAAAGCCAGGAGCAGACGGCAATCCAGACTTTCAGAGAGAACCATCAGATAGCAAACACTCGGCTCTGACTACTGGGCACCAGTTGTAGAAATACACTGGAGAAGATGAGGGCTGATTGGAAACACCTGCGCACTGGAGAACCACACCGCACATTCAACAGTCCCTGGCGCCATCTGGTGGAGGAAAAGAAAAAGGCGCACATGAGAGAAAGCCACACAGGAGGGACTAAGAGTCCCAGATCATGACAATATAAGTTTATCAACAACAAAAAAATTTATCAGCTCCAATTAAAATTTATTTCAGTTTAACACTCTTGACTAAAAATTTGTGAAACTCAACTAAAACTAAGCTACTATGTAGAAAGAAGAAGGAAAACATTGTTGAAAGCCATAATCAATGAGATGATGCAATGCTATCACAGTTTAGTGTGGATTTTATGTTAGAAAAGCAAATTTTAAATGAGCTTTTGGCTAATTTAGAGTATTCGTGATGTTTTCAAACTGATTCACTAGATTAAACACCTAAATCCATGAGGTGAATTAAACATTATTCCGCCAAATAATGTTTAATTAAATGGTTTTCTTAATAAGACATCAATAACCTTTAGTTAATTGGTTCTTAATGTGTCACACACCAATGGAAGCTCTTCTCCTCCACTACGTTAATCTCTCCTAGCAACTAGGGTTTCCTGAAACTCATAGAGGAATGTTGCAAACGATTTGGTTTGCAGCAGTTTAGTTCTGAAATTTCAACCGTGAATTAGCCTCCATCAGGAGATCTGGGTCTCTGGCCTGACTTTACATGTTGGTTGGTGCCTATTCCAATGCGAGTCTCTCAGGGTAGCTTCATGGAAGGAGAGAGAGGTGTGTG
This sequence comes from Jordanella pulchra, assembly GCA_034780135.1. Lineage (NCBI taxonomy): Eukaryota > Metazoa > Chordata > Actinopteri > Cyprinodontiformes > Cyprinodontidae > Jordanella > Jordanella pulchra. The sequence goes on along the minus strand of JAUZNJ010003405.1, from coordinate 1,942 downwards.
TCCTCTGATCTTTTATGCTGTAACACAGTGAGGGGTGCAAAGCACACCTCTGTGGAAGATGTCCTGTGGAGTTAGCTGGGGGAGGGCTGCAGAAGTAGGTTTCCAGCAAAGTCCAAAGTAGCACTGTGAGACAATCTGCAATTCTGCTCCAGTCAAAATGATTAAGATGAAACAATGACCTAGGTCCTCTATGTCCAAAATTATTATTATAGTTTATGGCACAAAAGATTGCAGGATTCTTTAAGTATCAACAAACTGTTTAATACCATGCCAACATATATGGAAAAGAAATGGATTAGACAATGTTCCTACACTTGAAATATAGACACTATATTACACTTGTTGAAGTCAAAAACATTCCTGCAATTTGAATAGATTTCTGGGAACAAAAAACTGTATCCACAATGAGTTATATGCACAAAACAAGACAGGTCCACCCTAAAAGAAACAATCAGGTCTGCAGATAAGATCATTTGTACCTTCCCAAAATACCTTTAGAGGTTTAGGTTCAGAAAAAGGCAACTACCATCTCTGCAGAGGTGACAAATCCTTGGCACTCTTTTAACTTACCTTAAGGTCAATGCTAAAAATCACTGTTAACAAAAACAAGCTATCACAGTGACACTTCCTTCCCTAGACGGTCTCTTTGATTAATTCTTTATACGTACTCAGATTACCCAGATAATCCTCATGCTTATGTGCACTAATTCAAACTGGTCTTGTTCTTTTTGTAATTTTGCCAATTTTCTATTTTTTCCAACAATTTGCTTTAGATGTATAATTTCTTTGTCGAGAGCAAAGTTGAACCAATTCCCTCTGTGTGTACATAAACCTGGGAAGAATAGTGAGCATAACTGAATAACTTATATTCAAAATATGCCATAAGTTTTACCCAAAAGCTGCATACATCATTATTCAATCTTAAAAACCTAGAAGTATTTCATCATACAGCTCGTGTGCTTTGCCATTTCTCTTGTTTACCTCTGACTGACTGACTGACTGGCTGTTTGTTTCTTTCCTCCCCTCAGACTTGTCCTACAGATCTCAGCGGTGACTTTTGGGAGAGCAGTGTCATCCTAATTGATGTCAGCAACTGCAAAAAACTTTGAGAACAAGATCAAAGTCACAGCAAAATGAATCATTTAACATGTGAAATCAATCCAGAGATGTAACAGGTGCCAGCTGATATCTGAATGTAATTCAAAATACCAGGTGTTTTGATAAAAAATTGTGTCTTTTAGTAAAGGTAATAATATATGTCTGAAGACGCAGAGCTTTACATTTTCAAGATTACCTAAATTTACCACAGAAGCAGATCAGACAGTTTAAACCCTGAAACATGCTGTGAATGTTGGCAACACATTTAAATGCATCAGGCCTCAGGCTAATTTATACCATGTGCAATAGCTCTAAAGAGATTTGTGTTTTCTGTTGTTTCATTTGCTGAACTTTTGAAGCCCTTTAACGTCCCTACCAAAGTAATAATAAGAAAAAGGGTTTATGTCCTATTTCTCTGCTAATTATAGTACAATTATGGCTTTTGAAGTGTTTTCCAGTCCGCTTGGCTTTCATATCTCTATTTGCACCACGGAGGTTTACTGAACTCAAGTTCAGCAAACTCATTTTGTTCAATTCAATTAAATTTTTCAATTAAATCAACATTTTTCAATTGTATCATAATGTCTTTTTCAACTGTGTGAACAGTGGTTCATTCACTCAAATCCCTTGTAGACCTATTAATTCAATTCAATTCAGTTTATTTATATAGCGCCAAATCACAACGCGTCATCTCAAGGCACTTCACAAAGACAATACATTCAAATCACACAGTCAGATTAGTTAAAAGTTTTCTATCTAAGGAAAAGCAGCTGATTGCATCGAATCATTGACTCGACAGCAATCCCTCACACCAAGCATGCATGTAGCAACAGTGGAGAGGAAA
>JAUZNJ010003394.1:0-18571 GCA_034780135.1 Jordanella pulchra | reverse complement strand
TTCGTGTGCCATGAAGCATCAAGAAATGAACCATTTCTCGAACCGGTTGGCTGAAGTGGTTCAATGCCTCATGAGGCCTCATCTCACCATCACTACTGACCAGGCTAAACCAAACTATGATGCCGACAATAAAGCGATTATATAACACGGTCCACAGAAATTACGACCATCACCGGCGCACCCGCTTCCTCATATATACAAAATCAGTGCGCCAGTATGGCTCCCATTCACCCTTCGTGACAGTCACGCCCACCTGAGACACACCCACCACCCAGGTGTCCGAGCCGTGTGCTCCTGCCACATCAGTAAGTGCTTATTTTGTATGGTGTGATATTTCTGCCACCAGGTTGAGCGCGCAGCGATCTATTTTGTGCATACGAATCTCACATACGCTCGCTCAACACTGACAAACTGCGACTTCGGCGCTCTGCTCCCTCTGCTCGCGCTCGACACTATTTCTGCTCCGTCGCAACCTAAAGCTTGCCGTGATATTAGTGCCACCAGGTTGAGCACCACCAGCCAATCACAGTTTGGCCTGTTTCATCCAATCAAAGAACGCCTTGCACATACTACCTTTATTTCGACAGTCATTGGCATCGAATGCAGGAGTTTTCCCTGTAATCGAAGGGTTGTCGGTTCAAGGCCCGACTACGGCTCCAAGTGTCCTTGAACAAGACACTTTATCCTCATTGCCTGCTGATGGTGGTCAGATGGCCCGGTGGTGCCAGTGTACTGCAGCTACGCTGACTAGCCTCTCTTTGTTTCTCCCTTCCTATTCTTTCTCTGTGCCTGTTGTATTCTATTTTAAATAATAACAGTAAGTATTAATAGTTTTATATGCAAGTACCAAGCAGAACCTTATGCTAACAGTCTCGATGATCTGTTTGTGAAAGCAGGGCTGCCAGGCTATCATAAAGCTTTGGGACATATTGGGACAGCAGGACACAAAATAATGCTTCCTATTAACTTTTCACTCTTGATCAAAACATAGTTTATCTGTTTTTAGACTCTAATGTTTCTCGGGATTGGATTTCATCATATCTGTTTATTTCTAATGATCAACTAACTTATTCATAAAATGTTATCTGTGTGAACATTAGCCGTCAAATAAAAGTTTTCTAAATGATGTCTGCGGCTGTTATGTCTAATTATAAATCAGCGCATTGGGGCTGTGATATAATACAGAGTTGACTTTTGATCGTTTCTCTGCTGTGCTGTCAATCAGCTCTAAAAACAAAGTTTTCTGATTAGGGTTGAAGCTTAGGTTTCAAATAGAGACATCGGAGCAGGAGACAGGGAATTGAATTGAGATTTTTTTTTTAAAGGAAGCCAAACCAAGCAGAGCGGAGAAACATTTGAAGGTTTCCTTCATGTCTGACCTGTAGTTGCATGGTCAGAGTGCAACGTGGATCCAAAACAACAGACACAGCAATAAAAGGTGACAACAGCGCAGTTCATGCTGGGAACTTCGGACGCAGGTCAGAAATCCTCTTGACATTTATTGGGTCCCACCGGAGCCGCCTAATCTGTATAAATACTTGAAAGAAGGCTTCAGTCGGCCTCACAGACTTCACTGATCCAATCAGAGATCTGAGGTGAGACTTAAACCTTTTCACAACTGTAGTTTGGTTAAGGTTTGTTCCCATTCAATTTGCATTAAATGTAAGTTTTGAATAAAACAATAATTATAGAAAGGATGTCCATCTTTAAATCTTTGTATCTGATCATTTTCCAGCTGTCATCATGAGGGTGTTTGCAGTAATCCTCGCTCTTGCAGTCATCTCAGGTGAGTTTAATTTAAAAAGGAAGAAGAAAGTTTCAAGACAGAACAAGGAAAACCAGAGAGTGGAGCAAGTTTATAAATGATCTGCTTTATTCTTTTGGTGTTTCAGTGAAACAGTTCTGTTATAGAAAAACAGATTCAGAAAGATCTTAAATATTTTGATGTTTTTATAAACCCTTTAAATCTTTTTTTTATAGCATAAATGCTGCAGATTTTCTGGCTCCTTGCCAATGAGGTCTGAATCTTACTGGGGATTTAATCTTGTTAATTAAAGAATATGAAATATAATCTGTGCTCGAAAGTTTAATTGCTCTCTATGCATTATATAAATGTTATGTTGTCTATAAAAAATATTTTCTTAAACAAAACAAATACAATGATCTTCGGTATCTTGAGGCCTTTTTCAATTTACTGAAGATCAAACTTCCAATAAATAAGCAAGATTTGACCAAATAACTGGAAGCCTGGATTTACAGTTTACAACCAAAGACTCTTTTAAAATATAAAAAATAACAGAAGTTGTTTTTTCCCACGTCAGGATGCTGTGCACGAAGTGTTCTCCCGAATGACTGGCAGAGCAAATGGGGGGACACGGTGGAAAAGTTTAACGATTACATGGCAGAGCTGAACACAAGGGCTGATGAGGTGATGAAGGACATCAAGAGCTACCAGATCAGCAGAGAGCTGGAGTGAGTAATCTGAGGATTCAGAGCGAGGTCCTCCATGTGAAGCACGGGGAGAACCTGCAGCCAAACTGGTTTCAGATCCATGTTTTCACTGACAGCTGTGAAATCCTTCACACAGGAAAATAAACAGCAAAGGCTTTAATCAGTTAAGATAAAGCTTCAAACAGTCAAATTATCTCTGCTTTCATGTTTATATTTAAAGATTGAAATAGGAATCAAAACATCAACACTTCTTCTTTTAATCTGAACCCTTCGTTACTGAAGGACTCCCAGAACTTCTCGTTCTTTACTTATGATTATTGCTTTTTAACTGCAGATGAACATTTAGCCAGTTCACTGTGGATGAAGTCATTGAGATGGAGAAAATCAGCAGCAGATATAAGGCAAAGGTTAAACAACTGATAGCCTAACTTTAAAGTACTGTATTGGACTAATCAAGATTAAACTAAGGACATCTCTTTCTATAGAAAAAATCTTTATTCCCTTCATTATTGCCTTTAACTTCATTTCTCTGTTAACATTTTGACTTCAGTGTTGTATCTTTTCATCAGATTTAGCGATCCATGTTTATTTTTTCAGGTTGTGTAAAACTTTTATAGCTCCACCCATCTTTATTTCTGTTTCTTCAGCTTTCTTTCAACCACATGCTTAATTTTAGCACCACTAGCAATGAGCTAGCTTTGGACAAAGTCAGAAAAGGGCCAGAATTCACAAAGCTGTGATGTATAAAAATAAAATAAATCAAAAATTTACATCCATCATATTTTAAAAGAAAATGAACCAGAACAGGTTGAATAAGACAGACGCAGATCAAGAAAAGATACATAGAAGCACTGATCTATAAATACTTGATGTTAGAGAAGCTAATGGTAAGCTAGCTCCAGTTTCAGCCTGTGCATTCAGTCGTTGCGCTCATAGATTCAGTATTCTGCTCCCTGCTTATCTCAAACACTGATGAAACCGAGAGGCAAACACTCCTTAAGATCAGATTGCAACTTTAATCTCATGGTTCAACCTTCCCCAACATGCATGAACACTGAGCTTTATGCAGGAGGCCATCTTTTCAGGCACATTTAGAGCTGCGACCTTGACTCTGTCCTGTTTCCTGACTGGTCTGCTTTAACACCGGATCCCTGTCAGCCTGTGTGATTGTGGACCCCACACGGGCCAGTTTAAAAATGCATTGTTAGAAGTTCTCATTGACTTGAAAACCTGATCAGTAAACTCGGTTTTAATGCGTCTCCTGAACAGCACCCTGATCCAGGACAGCATGTCGGAGCTGGCCATGTACAAGGACGACCTGCAGACCAAGCTGACCCCATACACGCAGGACGCTGCAGATCGCTTTAGAGAAGACCTGCAGCTGCTGGCCGACAGGCTGCGTGGACACATGACCGATGCCCGCCAGCAGATGGACACCTACTTCCAGGAGCTCCAGACCATGATGGAGCAGAACGTTGACGACGTCAAGAACAGAGTGTCCACCTACACCCGAAAGCTGAGGAAACGCCTCCAGAAAGACACCCAGGAGATCCAGAGGTGAGGGAGACTGACTGACCCTCCCATGAGAAACTAATCAATCCATTGAATCTTCCAGACATCCCATCATGTTTAAAACCAGAGGATTAACAATAACTAAACACAACTAAATAGTTTCCTCTAAACTGAGTATGAAGGGCTGGATTATCTTTAAACAGATAATCCAATGAGATTTTTACTCATTACTGTTGTTAAAAACACCAATAATCTTCAATCCAGTTGGGTTTCTTTTTAGATAAAATCTTATTTTCTGATGCAGGTTTTGATGCAGATCTTTTTTTTAATTCCTAAAGCCATGTTTCTGTTTTTAATAGGCCACCCTAATCAGGACCGGATGGTTAAAGCTTTGACCCAGTGACTGAGTAATGCTGATATTCAGGGACAGAAATGAATGTTTGGTTTATCTGTCTTCTCAAAGACAAGGGAAGATATGCTGGGTGAATTTCTAACTTAAAGATGTTTTCTCTAAGTAAAAAATCTACTTCCATAACATTTTAAACTTTTACACTAAAAAATGATTGAATAAGTAAAATAAAACTTCTTGAACTTAACACTAGACGTGGACTAGATTCAGCAGATGTTTCTCAGAAGAACGATGCATCTCTCAAGCGTAGTGTCATGTCTGCTGGATTACTTCCTGCTTCTTCAGGACGAGACGTTTAGATAATGTTTATCTGCTGCAGATTGTTTTGGTAGCTTTACCATACACAGACTATTCTTTCACACAAACGACTTTTTGCTCAGGCTTCAAGGCAAAGTCCTGTCCAGAAAATTAAGATTTAAGGTTTGGATTGTAACATGAAATCATTAATTTCTAAGTTTGGAATAAAATGGCCCTGTGGTTTTAGAGATCATAGACACAGAAGCACAACCTGTAAATCCAAAGAGAGACTTATAGGATTCAAGAAAGGCAACTTTTTAGTTCCCAAAATAAGTTTTAAGACAATAACCTATAGACCCTGAATCCTGTAGATCTTTGAATATTGTGAGATCCAGGAAACTGGCTTATAGTTTTGGTGATCTTCGTGCTCCAAAAAGAACCCAAAACATTCTAGGAACCCGTGGACCTAAAATAAAGAACATAAAAAGTATGATGTACTTTAGGGAACCGAACCTGAAAGTTCTAGAAAATTATCTTCTCATCTTTGAGTTTGGAAAAGAAAATATATACGTACTAAAAAGTGACATAAAGGGTCTGAAAAGTAAGATATTCTAAAAAGTAACAGATTACTTCTAGAAGAAAACATAAGTTCTAAAAAGTAACATATTACTTCAAAAATGAAACATAAAAGAAAAAAATGAATTCTAAAAAAGTATCAAAGTTCTGAAAAGTAAAATATTCTAAAAGGTAACAGATTACTTCTAGAAGGAAACATTTTAGTTTTTTAAAGAGAAAATATTAATTTTAAAAACAAGTAACATATAGTTAAAATGTTACATATTAGTTGGAAATGGAAACAAATTCTAAAAGGAAAAAAAGTTTGTTGTAAAAGAGTCATAACAGTTTATGCTTTTATCATAAACGCATTTTTAGAGATAAACACGGAAAAGGGCAGGAAACAATTTAAGAGCTTCAGAGAACCTTTAAACAATATTATTTTAGATCAAGCGGCTTGGAACAAATTCAACTGGTCTTGAACTGATCTTGGACATTGGGACGGTACCGCGTCATTCTTTATTCTTTAGCCAAAATATACGGAGCCCCTAAAGGGACACTGAAGATAAATAAAAAATGATCCTTTCTTGTGCGCCTGTTTATTCCTTGCGTAATCGCACGAGTATTTCGGACAACCGTGTTCATTAGAATGGATGTAGATGAACTCATTGAGCTACAGTATATTTTCAGTTTGGGCTGCCATACAAAGACATCGCTGCATTGGTTGCAACACGTCACAGTTATGTTGTGTCTGAACATCACATAAAAAGTATCCTGAAGTCCTGCGATCTATTTCAGCTGGTCAACTGAACGGATATTGATGGATGTTTACCAAATGTCTGGAGAACGGATTAAAAGTACAAAAGAAGAGGCCCGTGTTATAAAGAGACAATATCTGGTGTACACGAGAAACTAGGTGGCGGGCACGAGAAAGTATTCATGTTTTTCCCCTTCAGTGTCCCTTTAGGTGCTCCGTAAAAATAAGATGAAGCACAGAGTTGTTGAATTTGCTCCCGTTTTCTTTCCCAGACATGTTTCTGAGTACATCGAGGAGCTCCACAGCCGCGCCTCAGACAACATGGAGGACGTGAAGGCCAGACTGGACCCCTACTTCGTTCAGGTTCGAGACAACGCCCAGGCCAAGATCACCACCCTGAACGAGCTGCTGAGGACCCAGGTGAACAACCTGAGGGACCCGGTCGAGACTGGCGTTGAGGACATCAAGGTGCGCTTAGAGAACACGGCTGAGCACGTGCGCCTCACTCTGGGCGAGAAGATGGAGGAGCTGCGCAACTGGCTGGAGCCGTACGTGTCCATGATCAGAGAAAACCTGTAAACTACTTCATGTGACAGAATCCACAATAAAGCTCAATAAGACCAGATGTTTCTCCTCACCGCTGTTAATCCACTGCTGCTGTGATTGTCAACACCAATAAAAGTTCAAAATAAAAACAGAGAAAAACTTCACAAAGTTTTTTTATTTGTCTTTAATGAGAATGACTGTCAATGAAAGGTTTTAGAAAAAGAAACAAGTTTAATGTCTTATTCATGGGTTTTATGTCATACAATCAATCTGACAGAAATCGCTCACATTAGTGGATTTAGATCATATCAACACTAAACATACTAAAGGTTTCCAAAAACGTTTATTCCTTCATCCTCAGATGGCCTTAAAGAGCAGCAGCAGAAGACAAAGTGAAAAACATACAAGTATGACAAAAGCAAACTAAACTGTCTTTAAAAATATAAAAATCCCTGATCTTCTTAAAAAATAAGAAAAAGAAAACAGTTTTCAAATAAACAATTAGGAATATGTGACAAAATATTGTACAGTATATGAACCCTGTTTAAAAATGTTTTACTTCTCTCTGGTTTCCAGAGTGTTTAATTTTAATTTCTGAGGTTAAAAGGTTTAAACTGAGAGCTTTTCTTTCTGCTTCTGGTCCATCACATCCCTCTGGCGTGACTCCTGTAATGTTCATGCAGAGTGGGGATGTCTGGGAAGGTTTTGGTACAGATGGCACAGCCGTGACGTGTGGTTTCTTCGCACTCAGACTCGCTGCTGTCGCTGGAGTTCAGACGTTTTTCTGGGATTAAAGATTTAATCAACAGCTGGAGCTGAAGCTCGGCTGAAGTCAGTTTTCCAAGAGGAGAATCGTCTGCCTGCTCGTCTGCATCTAAAACAACACTGGGCGTCTCCGAGGAGACGGCGGGAACCACGTACAGGTGGTCCGGGTCAGGATACCTGAACAGGTCCTTCCTGTAGCTCACCGGAAGCCGCCGTTTAGGCTCAGATGAAGGAGCAGTGACTCTCTGGATTTTGGGAGTCAAGGATAAGGTATTTTCTGGAGAATTTTCCGTCTGTCTTCCTGCCATGAAGTGACAAACCTGATGTGCCTGCAGTAGATCTGTGCTGGAGAACCTGGCAGAGCATTTCCTGCAGGGGTATGGAAACAGGAAGGGCTCCTCCACGCATGCAGGTTTCGGTGCGGCTGGGCGTCTTCGATGAGCGTCTAAATGATCCTTTAAGGCGGAGTAGCAGGAAAAGGAGCGGCTGCAGGGCAGGCAGACGTGGGAGCCGGCTCCTTTATGAAGCAGCTTGTGTCTTCGTAGTTTGCTTAGAGCGGAGAAAAGTTTCCCGCACGCGCTGCATTTCAAACTGTCGGGTTGTTTGTGCCGGGAGGACATGTGAGACTTCAGCTCTGCTGCATCTGAAAACGTGCAGCTGCAGGACGGACAGGCGTGCTGCATCTGAGGCTGGTGTTCCTGCAGGTGATCCAAGAAAGATCCCAGGAAGCCGAATTCCAGCTCACAGCGCCTGCAGCGGAAATGCTGACGGAGGCGCCGTCGCCGCCTCGGCTTGTTCCAGCAGGCAGACGCTCTGCCACAGCTTCCACACCAGGATCTCCTACTAACTCTGGGAGGCTCAGGGCGAACCCAGCTGACCTGGTGGGACTCTGAAACGGAAACCGAGGAGAAACCAGAGCTCAGAGACAGAACATCGAGCTCACAGTCTCCAACCTCCGACTGGCCTGAGCCACTCGGTGAAGGTATAAAGCTCCTCAGATCAAACTCTTGTTCAGTTAGTTCTGGTTTCACCCCTTCATACTCTCCATCTGGACCCGTACTTTGTTGGTCTCCTCTCTCTGAGCCCCCCCCATCCTTCCAGATGTTCTTCAGGGATCCTCCACAGGCTTCCTCCTGGCCACTGGCTCTACAGCAAACCCCACAGTGCCGTCTTGCTCCTGCCGCCTGGCTGTACTCTTGTTTGCAGGTATCGCAGCAGTCAGACCTTCCAGAAGTGTGGAACTGTAAATGCAGAACGTAGTGGCACCAGTGGCGATGGTTCTGCTGGCAAACAGGACATTTAAAAAACACCGGAGTGAGGACTGCTGCATCGCCCACCCGAGAAACCAGGAATCCACCAATCTTAGTTGGATTCCTGAGTGTTTTCCTGCAGCTGAGGAGCTTTTTGCCATGAATCTGTTGGTGCTTTTCAAATGTGATTTTCTTGGTGAACTCCTTGGAGCAAACGTCACACCTGAAGGTGTTCACCTGTTCCACAGAGGATCGTCTGCTTCCTCCCAGTTTAGCCTGCAGCCTCTCTACCTCATTGATGTGGACCTCAAGGTGACAGATGAGCTCTTTTTTGTCCTTGAACGTTTCTTCACAACACGGGCAGCGAGCAGCAGGCGGCTGCCTGTGGAGCCTTGAATGCAGCTTGAGCTGAGAGAGCTTGGAAAAGCTGTGGCCGCAGACGGAGCATCCGAACGGTTTCCTGCCTGTATGGAGCCGTTTGTGGAGCGTGAACGCTGAAATATGGCGGAAGGAGCGCAAACAGAAAGAGCATCGCAGGCTCTTCTTCTTCTCCTTCTGTTCAGGATAGATTTCAGGAGCAGACGCCACAATCGTCGGATTTTTCTGATATCCAAGTTGAACGTTGGAGGTTTCATCACAGGAGGTGGGAACATCCCAGAATGAGTGGGCCTGAGGTCTCTTTGCTTTTCTATTGCCGGTCCAGTGCGTCTTACTCCTCCGCCGTCTCTTCCGTGTTTTCCTTGGAGCTGCAGAGGAAACTGAATCCTGAAACAGTTTCTCCGTCTCAGGCTCTTTATCAACCTCATTCTCCATGATGAAGGAAGCTCCATCTTCCTTCTTGATGATAGAAACGTTTGTCTTTCTTCCACACCTAAAGCCACATGTTTGACGAATTTCCTCCATAGCTCTTGCATCTTCATTAGAAGTCAGGTTTTCGTGTCCTGCTAAGGCTGTCTTTAATGTCCGTCTCCTTTTCCGTCCTCTTTGCCTTTTCAGGGCCCTAACCTGGGAGGAAACTTTCACAGAATCCACTTTTGGATTGGTCACTCCTTCAGTCTGGAGCAGATCCACCTTTCCTTCTCGTTTTAGACCTGATCTGGTTTCTCCTGTCTTGTCCTGTTCTTCTGTCCTGTTGCTCTCGTTCTGAGAAGACCTCTTAGGTTCTTTATCAGCTTCAGCATCTAGTAGGCAGGAAGCTCCGTCTTCTCTCATAGAAACGTTTTGTCTTATGTTTGATGTCTTTCCATCCTTGGGAGTTTCTTTTTCTCCTCCATGTAGATGCTGTTTATCAGATTCCAGGATTTTAGCTCCTGTTTTCAGGACTTTCTTTAACATCCGTCTTCTCTTCCGTCCAACCTTTCTTCTTGCAGTTTTCACTCCCAGGAACTCGTCCTTCAGATCAGACATTCCCTGGATCTGCAGCAGATCTGTCCTCTTTGTTTCATCCTGGGTTTCCTCTGAGATAACTGGCAGCAGGTTTATCCTGTTTGTTTCTAAGAGTTCTGGAGTTGCACCAGTTGGACATCCTGTCTCCGTCCAGCTGCTTCCATCCTGGGTTGAAGCTCCATCCTTCATCTCTCCCCCTCCTTCGGGGCAAAAGTCTGATGTTCTTCCTTTTTCTCCTTCATTCAGATGCTTTCCTTCAGATTCAAGGATTCCAGGTTCGGTTTTTTTGTCTTTCTTTATCATCCTTCTTCTCTTTCTTCCCATTTTCCTTCCTGTGGTTTTCACCATGGAGTTAACTCCCAGGAATTTATCCTGGATTTCCTCTGAGATAACTGGCAGCAGGTTTATCCTGTTGGTTTCTAAGAGTTCTAGAGTCGCACCAGTTGGACGTCCTGTCTCCGTCCAGCTGCTTCCATCCTGGATTGAAGCTCCATCCTCCATCTCTCTCCCTCCTCCGGGGCAAAAGTCTGATGTTCTGCCTATTTCTTTTTCCTCCAGATGTTTTCCATCAGATTCCAGGATTTTAGCTCCTGTTTTCAGGACTTTCTTTAACATCCGTCTTCTCTTCCGTCCAACCTTTCTTCTTGCAGTTTTCACTCCCAGGAACTCGTCCTTCAGATCAGACATTCCCTGGATCTGCAGCAGATCTGTCCTCTTTGTTTCATCCTGGGTTTCCTCTGAGATAACTGGCAGCAGGTTTATCCTGTTTGTTTCTAAGAGTTCTGGAGTTGCACCAGTTGGACGTCCTGTCTCCGTCCAGCTGCTTCCATCCTGGGTTGAAGCTCCATCCTTCATCTCTCTCCCTCCTCTGGGGCAAAAGTCTGATGTTCTTCCTGTTTCTCTTTCATCCACATGTTTTCCTTCAGATTCCAGGATTTCAGGCTGTTTCTTAGAAACCTGCCTCCTTTTCGGTCCCCTTCTTGTTTTTGTTGGTGTCGTCTTGAAGTTACTCTCCAGAGAAGCTCCCTTTGTGACCTCAGCCTGCATTGGTTCCATCGATCTTGGTTCGGAGCTTTCTGGAGTTGCTCTGGTTGGACCTCCTGAAGCTCCAACATTTTCTGCTTTCTGTCCTTCTCCCTGCTCCCTTGTTCGTGTTTTTTCTTCCTGTCTGCTTGGACCCAAAGCAGAAGATTGGAGGCTCAGAAAACCTGGACAACCTGCATCTGACGGCTCTTGCTTGGTTTTTCTACTTCGCTTCTCCTTTCCAGGAACAGCTGATGCTAAGCTGATGACCCGAGTTTTTTTCCCCCTTTTCTTTGTTTGTTTGGTTTTTCTCTCATTTTCATTCATCAGCTGCGGCTCGTCTTCCAGATGACCTTCTGTCTTGATGCTCTTAGAACAAGCTTTCCTTCGGGAACCTTTCAGGTATCGGATCAACCATTCCTGGGTTCCTGAGAGGGTATTGTTGACTAAAGTGCAGGATCTGCGGATTTTCCCTCTCTTTAAGCCATCCTCAGTCTCATCTGGTTTTGTTTTAGCCCGTAGTTTTTGTGGTTTTCTTCGGCCGAGTTTGGAAATCGTGTCGACCAGTGAACCTTTTTCTTGCGGGTCGATCTGAATCGGTGCCTGCAGAGGTCGGCCTCCTGCTGCAGGGTTCCCGTCTTCCTGCGGTTGCTTTGTAGCTTCCTGCGTTTGAATTTCCAGAGCAGACATTTCTCCGACAGAAGATGTCCAACCTGTGTCTGATTCAGCCTGTGGGTGGATCACAGGATTCCTTTTCCTCCTCCGTTTTCCTCCAGATGAGACAGGCTGACGTTTTGTTTCAAACAGCTTCCCTTTGGAGTTGAGCTCAGGATCTTCTCCTACTGTCGGATCCATTAATGCAGCTTCCTCTTTGTTCTCCTGAATAACCTCTGTCTGTCCAGAAGCTTCATCTGGAAGCTCTTCTTCTTTCTTTGCTTTAGCTGCTCTACTCCTGCGTTTTGGCTCCTGCTCCCGGCTTGTTTCTTCTTTCTCTGTGCACTCGTTCTGCTCGTGTGAAGCCGGATCTGAACTGGGATGCAGATCGGATGGTTCGGGAAGATTTCCATCTGTTTTCAGGTTCTCAGGCTTAGATTTGATTCTTCCAGCCTTAGGAGCTCGTTTCCTGCTTATGGATGAAGAGATTTCTTCCTTCAGGTCCGACTCTTCCTCCAGACTCAAACTCTGGTTCTCTCTGTGATCCCAGCCTTTGGCGATGACCAACAGCTTGGCCATCTTCATGAGGGTTTTCTTCTTGTGTTTTCTGCCTGCCTTATGTTTCTGCTGCTGCAGCAGCTGATGAAGAACCGAGTGGTAGATGTTGTCCCCGCAGCGCCGTCCGGTCGGATCACCTGGAGGCTGAAGGTCGGCTGTGTTCAGAACAGTCTCTGCTCCAGGATCATCCAGGAGGTCAGGATCTGGAGCTCCAGGACAGGGAGAGTCTCCTACTGCAGGAGACTGAAGGAATTCATCCAGGAGACAAACAGGATCCGGGTTCATGAAGCTGTGGTCCTCTGTTGTTCTCTGATCTTTGGCTTCTTCCGCCTGAAAACAGAATCAAGCATCATAAATTCAACCTGACAAATGATCCAAACTATGTCTGAAGTGGAAGCTGACCCAGTGGACCGCTCACCTCAGGTTCTGGGATTTTCGGAGCAGAACCTGGGGAAGCGATCGTGCCGCCCGTCCTTTCCTGCCTCCTCTCAGCATCAGATTTTTCCTTCTCAGGTGAACTGGACCCTGGTTCTGTAGAATCTCCAGATCTTCCCTCCATGTTTCTTAGATTATCGTCCTGAAACAAAGAAATGTGGATCCTTTTAGTCGGAGGACTTCGGGTTTCATCTGAACTCTGCTTTAGTTTGTTTACTTCAAGTGTTTGATTCTAATGACTGAAGGGAAAATATCATTGTTTTTTGGCCTAAATCATTTTTTGTTTGTATTTCTTTAAGCTTAAATGTTGTGTTAACATTTATGAATTTATTATTGAATGAAATTCCTTCAAAGTTCCAAAATGGTCACATTTGTTTAAATAGTTCATGTTTCCTCATCTTCTATATTTCAATCTTTCTTTAAAAATAAAGAGACAAACAAGGTTCACAGGTCACGGATCTTGGTGAGAAAGGATGTTTTTGTGTCAGAGAGACACAAACACAAAAATATGAATCCTTTAAATAAAAGGCTAAGCCCAAAAGTATTCACACCCCTGGTAGGTTTAGGGCCTAATTAGTGATATGACTGTTTTGGAATCCAAAGTCCAGACTGAAGTCATTCTATAGATCAGGGTGATCCTCAATAAGCAGAACAAACATGTAGAAACGTCTGATACCTTATTCCAGGAAGGCCTGAACCAACTGGGTATTTCAATAATTATTATCTATTGATTAGTTTTTTCCAGTTAATCATTGATCTAAGAGAAATACATTTTAATGGGAATTTGAATTTCTAAATAAACATCTGTATTATTGAAAATAAAACTTTATATTAAAAGCAAATGATAAAACATTTTAAAAAGTTAACATTTGTTTATATACACATAAGTATATGTATAAAATAGTATATATTTCATCTTTAGAGATGTTTATAGTAGAGTTTTAGTGCTTTAAGCATGTTATTCTTTCAATAAACAGCATGTTTTACATTCTGTGTACCGTTCCGATTCGATTACCAATTAATGATTAATTTAATAATCGATTCATCCAGATTCATCCGATTAATCATTGCAGCAAAGTCAAAGTAGCACAAAAACAGATTTAAAAAAATTGATTATTCAGAAGGCAGCAAAATATTTTTATAGATGCATTTTATGATAAAAAGTAAATCATAAGAGGTTATTATATTTCTATAAAGATCCTTTTTTATGTTGTTTTAACTTGTTTTTTTTTACAGTCTCTTTTGGTTGAATAGAAATAAGTTCAGGTCTAAAACTGCCTGGGGTAGGAATCATTTCTGGGCTTTACTGCTCCTTTAAATCACGATTCACGAGTCAATTTATCACCTGCAACAAAATAAAATGTTTCAAAAGCCAAAATAAAGATTTATAAATATTGAAAGCTTAGAAATTTCTATTAATGTTTTTTATGAATGTAAGAGAATAATAATTTAACTTTTTTAACAAAAAGTGCAATACTTCATAGAACAAGACAGCTGAATGATAAACCATAGATTTTATAGATAAGGAACAATAATTAGTCCATCTTAAAATGCAAAGTTTATTAAATGACTTTTAAAAGCAACAAATAAACAGAACTTTTTAAATTGCTCTAATTATTAACATAATGTCTCATTTGGTTTGGTTAGAGCTGCCCTGCAGAGCCCAGAGAGACACGTGTGGCTCATGTAATTCAATATTTTATTGCTTCAGCTGCATTAAACACTGATTGAATAAACAAAAAACTGTTTTCTTATAGATTAATAAATTAACAAACAGGAACCTATAAGATACTGAATAAAAGTAGGATTAAAATCTGTGAAACTCTTGTAATTTCCAATGAACAGGGACGTGGATCCATCATTAACAGACAGGGCATGTCGCTCTAACATACTGTCAGGCTGTTTAACACTTTGTTTACGCTGATGCTAACTCTGAGCTAGCTCTCTGTCTTTAGTGGAATCCAGAGAGACTGTTACTGCTAGCAGAGCTTTTAAACAGGTGGTTCTGGTTCTGGTTCTGGTTGCTCTCAGAGGAATGTTACAACTTGGCTGATGAAGTCATTTCTTTATAAAACACCTTCTGGCTCAATGCTGCTAAATGCTATTAATGCTAAATGACTGAAGGAGTTTATGCAGAGTTTAGATTCACTAACAGAACCACAGAAAGTTCATTCTGGACCCTTGGATCCATTTAACAGTGGAAATAATCTGCACCCCCCCCCCCCCCCCCCCACATCCATTCATGGTTACCACCATCCTCCAGTGGGAAGCGATAACTTTACAACAATGAAAGAAATTGATTCTAAGGAATAAATTGAATAGAAAATATCATCTTAATACACTGTTAATCAACAGTTCGTTATAAATACTTTTTACATTCCTACTATTTCATAATATTTACTAAGTAATCTTACAGTAATGGCACAGATATCACATTAGGTAGCTACTAGGTATTAGCACGCTTGTTATTAATAATGTGGTTATTTCTTAATGATAAATATTAGAGAGCTTTAGTTACCTGCCAGGTGTTTAAAGAAGCAGGATGAAAAATATGAGAAAGATAATTAAAGAACCAGCAGTATTTCCGAACACACTGGACCTCAGTTATAAGTTGTAGTTTAGTTATAATTAGGAGATATGGGCTGGTATTTTATTATTATTATCATTTTGATCAAAGTGGCGGAAACGGGCTTCCACGCAGAAGAACCCCGAGTTTCCACGCACTGAAAAGCCTCCTGCAGCAGAACCACAGTGAGGTCCTGCAGACGGGTCAGAACCTCTAAACCGGTCCGCCCGCCTCCTCTCACCTCGCACCGGATGATTATCTTCATTTACTGCCCCAGATGTGGAGAAAATCAAGATCCCATCCCTGCGTGTCCGTGGGTCAGCAGAGAGAGGAGGTTTCCTGCAGGAAGGGCTGCAGACGGGTTGCCAGGTCCGGAAGAAGGAACCTGCAAACGGTCCAGGGAGGAAGATGAAAGCTGCTGGAAGGAATGATTGATTTATCCAGAACCAGTGGATCTTCTGAGTGGATCTCAGAACATTTTAGACAAACTGTTTGGAAGGAAAGAAAAGATCTGAGAACCAGACCGATTTATGAGTTCAGGGTCCATGAAAATAAAAGAAAAAAGGAAGAACAAGCTTTAAATATAAAAGATCAAAACAAAAAGATGAAAAATTTTAAATATGAACAATAAAATATATTAAGATTTTTGTTCTAACTCAGTCAAATCAGCCTTTAATGCTACAAACCAGAGACAATCTTTGATTTATCCTTCGGCTGAATTTTTTAGAATTATTTTAGATTAAATTGTTGAAGACAGATGATAAATGAATAAAACTCATTATTTTGATTTTCTGTCTGTAGATAATCTTCTTATTTGCAGAAGAAGCTGATTTATAGGTAATAAAATGATGTCTTTGGTGCTTTATCATTTATTTTGAAAAACAAGAAAATTCGATTTTAGTACTAAAAAACTCTGTTATATGAAAACTGATTTAGCTGATTTTATTTCACTCACTTAAAGACGAACTTCATCAATTCTGTAACATTTTACTACTTGACTGATCATTTCTTTGTTGACCTTAAGATCTGTTTAAAGTGCAGCATTTAATGAGCTGCTTTAGCTGCTAAAAGCCTAAAGCTGAGGTTGGACCTATGAGGTTCCACCAGCGACATAAATCTAGTTGCACCTCATTCGGACCCTCTGATAAAGTCACTGCGTTTATCTCAGCTTTGTGCAAGAAATGAGAAAAAACAACAACAACAGAAACCTAGTTTTTGTGTTTGTAAAAGCATCAAATCTGCAGATCTGGCAACCTGAGTAGAAGAGACAGAGCCCCTCCCCCTCCTGAGTCAGTTTGGACCACAAACTAACAGCTGAGAAGAAATAAACAAACATGTGAGTCCATCCATGCATCAAAGGATGAATAACCTGATTTATTTAAAATATGGAGATTTTAATGTGTTGCTGTGTGAAAACCAAACAGACAAGAAGAAAGAAAAGTTTTATTTGAAATGAGAGGAACAGGAATTTAGCAAATTATAGTTTGACATTTGTCCAATTAAAATGCAATCCATAAATAAAAAACAAAAAACAAAACTACTCTTAATAAAAAATAAAGTTTTAAAAGTAACTTTGCTTTTACCTCAGGTTTTATTTTTTCAAAATATTTTTTAATTGTTATTTTATTTATTTATTTCCAAATAAATTTTTTCCCAACATTTTATTTCAGTTATGATTCTTTTCAATTTTCTACCAAACTAAAATAGCAAACTCCCCCCCCCCCCACACACACACACACGGTGTAAAATGCACAACCAAAGAATTAAACATTTCAATAAATAAAATACCTTTTGAAATGATTGATTCGATTATTTAACATCGTTTTAAAATATCAACATAGAGTAAAGCACCTTTAGGTCTCTAGTCTTTTACTCTGTTGTTATTTGTTCGGAAAAACTTTTGTCTAGTAAATCTAAAGATTATTTGACAAGATGGCTGCTGTAGAGTTACTGACCAGAACATTTGATTTAAGGTTATAAACGGATGTAAAGTTACACTAAATGTTGATTTGGATTAACTTCTGCAGCTTTAAAGAATGAAACAAACAAACAAACAAGAAAAACATTCAAGGTTCTGCTTTCATCCTTCTCCAGTTTGACCACAAGGTGGCAGCAGCGTGTCAAAGGAAAAGGCCCCAATATCAGCTGGACTCAATGGTTGGATTCCTCTGGGTTCAAACCATAAATAACCCGCTTTTATAAACAATACAAATGTGTCTCACTGAGCTCATTTTAAATGATTTGTCCTAAATGTTGAGACTGATGGCTTTTATTGTGCAAATATCATCCAGCTGAGAGGAACCACGAGGTTCAGGTCCTTTAAAACTCTGGAATCGGATGCACCTGCATAAAAAAACAACTAAAATGTAAGAAAAAGATTAATATTTAAGACTTAAATTAGCCATTGGCAACACAATGAATTAAACTGCATTGAAATGATTTCATTTATTCCTCTTATCTACAAATATCCATCCTGAAACTCTATAATTTTAAGCTGATGAATTAAATAAGTGTTTATTTACCAGTTTAAGATGAAAAAAATCTGTTAATATTTTGACAAAAAGCTGTCCTAAATTATTTGAGCCAAAGATTAAAACCTCTATAAACATGTCTTTGAAATGTGCCATTGTTTCAGAGCCGGTCCCTGCAGGTTTGTGCTGAATGCAGTGAACTCCCGACTCTAACTCTGCTGGAGGACTTTGAATTACTGCCATAAATGATTGTCTCAGGCCTGCAGAGGATAAACTGTTGGAGTTTGAGGAATCCAGGCTGAGCCAGTACAGCTGGGGACGACCGCAGCATCTTCCAGCTGAGCAGATCCATTTCAGGCCCAACTTCATCAGACTGTTGCTCAAACTTGATGCAGAGATGGATGACCTGGAGGTCATCACCAACACCTGCTCAAACACACAAACCTACAACTCAGAGGCAAAATCATTTGCAGTACAAGAAAAGTACACATGTGGACAAACTGTTGGTTCTCATCGTTTGTTGAAAGAAAAACCAACAGTGGCGACAGAAATAACCTGAATCTGACCAAAGGAATAATAATAAATATAAAATCTGTGAAAGGAACCAATGACAGTCAGACGTTTCTTTTCAACCAACAGAATGATTTCAATAATCAACTCCTGAAGCAGACGAGGACTAAAATGAAGGTTCCTTTTACTTTATATCTTCAGAGTCATTCGCTGCCATCAGTGGATTCCTGTAGCTGTCAGTGTTCCTTCTGTTGCCTTTTCCAGATGATCCTTCCAAAGATGCTCAGTAGGATTTAGGTCGGGGCCCTTGGGGGCCCCTTCAGTATAGTCCAATGTTTTCCTCTCAGTCGTTCTGGGCTGTTTCTATCTGCTGTGTTTTGGCTCCTTATCCTGCTGCAGACCCACCGAGACCAAGCAGCACGTTTCTCTCTACAGTCCCTGATAGTCTGCAGGTTTCATTGGACCCTGCAGAGGTTCAGACCCCCT
>JAUZNJ010003383.1:0-18573 GCA_034780135.1 Jordanella pulchra | reverse complement strand
CATAAAACAAGCGGAACACTATGGCGATAGCCCTACTGCTCCACTTGTGAAAGCAAAATCTGTTGGGCTGTTTGGCACCAAGATAATTATTCCTATTGCCACATCGCCAGACAGGACACTGCAAAAACAAACAAACAAACAAAAAAAAGAAACTCATGAAACAGGCCTGGATAAAAAGGTTTCAACCCCTATAAAAGACCAAATGGACATATAGACCATATGACCTAAGGGATCTGTAAAATCAAGGTGTGACAACTGGTTAGATTTAGACGTCCATTTAACTTACATGAAATGAAAAAAGAATTCCATTTCAATTTTTACATTTCATTTAAGTTTAATGGACAACAAAGAAGTGACAACTGATTAGCGTCATAGGTGTCTACAATCTAGTTATCGATCAGTGGGCCTATATATAGGGCTACAAATAGTCACTGTACTGTTTGGTGACATGGTGTTTACCACACTCAACATGGACCAGAGGAAGTGAAAGAAAGAGTTGTCTCAGTAGATTGGACAGATATGAGCGGTATCACAAGAGCCCAGAAAAACTTTTCAAGATATTAAAGCTGAACTTCAAGCTCAAGGAACATCAGTTTTAGATTGGACCATCCATCATTGTTTAAACCAGAGTGGACTTAATTAGGGACAACCAAGGAGGACAGCATTACCAAAAACAAATAATTAAACAGCTAGACTGGAATTTGCCGCCAAGCCTCAGAGAATCTCCCATGAACAGATTAGTCAAAAATGGAACATTGAGCCAAGATATCAGCTCTATGTTCATAGATGGAATGATAAAGCAAATCAAGAAAAGAAAACTGTGCCTACTTTGAAACATGGAGGAGGCCCTGTTATTTTCTGGGGCTGCTTTGCTTCATCTGGCACAGGGTGTCTTGATTCTCTGCATGGTACAATGAGAGACAAAGAGAAAACCCTCAAGAAAGGAAGAAAACATTGGTCTATTCGGAAGATGCCTCCTATGAGCCCTGATCTAAATCCATTTGAGTATCTTTGGAAGGAGCTGAAACATGGAAATGGCTTCCTTCATAATGTTCCACTTTGTCCCCTCAATCTATGAGATATTTTGTTAAAAATGTTGAAGGGTGTCATCAAGATATTTTATAAGTGTGAGATGGGCCTCTTTTGCTTTTAGTCGGCATTATTTTGCTTTCAAAACTCTCCAATGAAACACAGTTTCTGCCTTGTCTCTCCTTAGATCTTAAAACATGAACTCTGAACTTTAAATGGTGAAGTGAACCAAGCAAAGCTTCAGATGTCATTCTTGGTTCTTATGGTTGGTTATTGGTGTGCTCTTGGTGTAATTTTGATATTTTAGATTCCTGGGAAGGTTCGCCATTAACTGCACATTTTCTTGATTTTTGAGTAATAGCTTTAAGTGTGGTTCTCTGTTGTCCCAAAGAATGATTTTGTACCCCTTTCCAGACTGAGATATTTCTACAACTGTCATTTACTTTTCCCCTTAGAACCAGGATAGATCTGATAGCATTTTTCAGAATTTTGAATTATACTTTATTAAGTTACTTTGGTTAATGGTGAAATTTGTTTGATGATCTGAGCAATGAATATCTGACAAAAAGGCAAAAACTGTTAAGTGTTGTAAGGGACAACATTAGATTTTAAAATAGCTGTATTTATTTAACAAAATGAGTTTGGCTTGTAACCTTTCAGGTCAGTTTTGCTTTTTACTCTAATTGAGTGGCAGTCTGTCCAGAGTGTACCATGAGAGGATCATCCCTAGTAGTTGGGATTAAATAAAAACAAAATAATAACTTTCATAAAACATCATGGGAATAATCAAGGGGTTAGGGGACTCTAACAGTAGAATTCAACAGAAAGACAAATAAACCAAGTTGATTAAGTGTTGAGAAGAGTCTCTTGTCAATTGAAATATCTTGGATTACATTTTTGTTTACCCAGATATAAAGGATCCCTGGGGACTTCAAGGCTTTTTGTTTCTACTGCGCTGAAACCCCCAAAATATTGATTTAAATAAGCCTAAATTTGTATGGGAAAGTTGTAAAGAAAATTGCACTACACTTTTAGTCCAGCAGGGGGCGTTAACTTTTCAGCATAACCTGGTCAAATAGGAATTAGCACTCTAGTAAGACATTAAAGCAAAGTAAAATTATGCCCTCCTAAAGCTTAACTTTAATCTCTGTCAAACAAGCCAACATTAACCTTTAGATATATTGTGATGGAGTTATATCTGTGTTTAAACTATCTTTGTTGGGAGTCTGAAAATTATGTGTCAAAGATTGTTGTCTATAAATCCAATCAACTTTGTGTTGCAAAAGGTGTAATATAGCCATGCTTTCTCCCACCTCTCTATAGCTGTTTGAAAAATCCACTTTCAACCCGCCCCTCAACAGGCCAGTGTAATATGAAAGGTTTCTCCAAACTTGCTGGGATGTTTGGCATAGAAAAGTGAGAAATTTGGGTAAAATGGTATCAAACATGTGGAAGGCTTTCAAAATCCTAGGTAATGGCTGAACGTTTCTCCAATGCAAAGGAGGCTAAAGAGTAATAAGTGAAATGGATGCCAGGTGAAAACAATGAACACAATGCAGAGCAGCTGATGTAGAAACTCTGCAGGAAATTAATAAAAAACCAAAAATGTCACAACAGGAACTGAATGGAAACACAGATGATCTGTCAGAAAGCCAAGGACTAATACAACACTCATACAACACAAGAGATTAAAGCTAAAGGGACAGAATCGGACACAAGAAAAAGAACCTAATAAACTCAAGGCAATGAAATGTATAGAAATTTCCTACAGACAACAACACTTGAATGATCTAAAGGCAAACACCAGTGAAAGCTAAAACACGAATAGCTATGGATCATGACAAAGATGTACCTCACCCAGCAACCTTTATCTTGCTAATATGAGAATAGAAGTACTTTATTCATCCCAGCAGAAGATAAAATGGATGGATTATATTTTTCTTAGCTTCATTTTTATTGTATAATCTGACCTTAACTTCATAGTAGAAGGTTAGTTAGTTTGTTAAAATCAAGGATTAATTTCATGCAGTTTAATTTCCCTCTGCTGTTTAATAAGACACAAGACAGACACACATCACCACACACACCCCTCCATGTGGACCTGCAGTCAACATGTTTCCCATTAACTTCCATTCAGCTAGTCTGGTATTAGGCTGTTCAGAGATGAGAGTCTTAAATCACAAGATTACACACAACCTCAAGGACTAAATCAGATGGGCAATTTGTTGTCCAGTGTGGTTACGTTCTCTGTCTAAGACAATTTTAGCTGAAGGCTCTGCATGAAGCAGAGTTTTTATGTTACGATTTCACTTTTATTCTTCTTTTGTAAGATATGTTCATTAAACATTTTATGTTTTGCCTGGTCAAGAGCTGAATATGAAACTGCAACTTTGAAACAGTACAAAAGTGAAAGACATGGTTTCTATGTTACGATTTCACTTTTATTCTTCTTTTGTAAGATATGTTCATCAAACTTTTTATGTTTTGCCTGGTCAAGAGCTGAATATGAAACTGCAACTTTGAAACAGTACAAAAGTGAAAGACATGTTTTCTATGTTTTTCATATTGCTAAGTAATTGTCTTACAGTAAGGATACAGATTAGGTTGTAAAAAGACATAATAAATATTATTTTTTGTTAATTAGATAAATTAAAACTAAGGACTGTAGTGGAGTTTGCTCCTCCTGCATGTTAAAAGTCTAAAGGAGTATATGCTACATAAACCTAAATTAACCAAAGAGTCGTAAAAAGAACAGCAAAGGTTTTGATAAAACCTTTGAGCCAATTAAAATGATGAGCAACAAACCAGCTAATCTAGAGAGCTGGAAAACAGGCAATAGGAATCAAATCTGAGAACAGACAGAGGGGAAAAAAAGCGATAAAACTGGAAGGCGGATAAGGAGATCCGTGTGAAATTCTGCACAGATTGACACAATATGAAATATTGTAAAAAGGAAAAAAAACAGCCAAAACATAAAATCCAATGGCATAAAAATCCCTTCCATATATCATCATATACCGGTGGAATAGATTAAAATGATATTTGTTCAGATGTAATTTATTACCTTAAGTCAGATCACAGTAATGAAAATATCTGCTGGAGAACATCTTGCTAAGATGTAACTATTTTATTTTTGTCTGTATGATAGAAAAGCACAGATCCAAGGATGCCATCCAATTATATCTATTGTGTGTGTGTGTGTGTGTGTGTTTGGCCATGGATTTGTTACATTGTGGGGACAATTTCCTATTAATATTCCACAGTGTGGGCTGACCCACAGGTTGCTATGGGGACCAACGACCGGCCCCCATTAGGAGAAGTTCTTTTGTTTGGTTGAGGGTTAGGAATAAAGTGTGATTTAAGTTTAGCTTAGGTTTTTTATTTATTTAATTTATGTATTGGCTTTGGTTAGGGTCTCTGTGAGGGTTAGGCCATATAAATGAATTAAAAATTAAAAGAAGTTAATTAAAGTTCCAGCAATGATAGCAGGGCATACGTGTGTGTGTGAGAGTGTGTGTGAGGGGGAGGGGGTTAACATGAAGGAATGAAAAACCCACAAGGAATATTTATCTCACAGTATTGCTTTAGTGACAACTTATGTAGAGAATTTCCATCATTGAAAAATACCTTCAATAAAGATAATGAAAAAAGCATTTGTCCCATACTGTTCTTTTATATATGTTATTTCTCTTTTTTTCTCAAACATTTGAGATCAGCAACAAATAAACATTGATTTTAGAAAAAGATAATATTGAGTTCATCAGAAATTCATTCATCACTGCCACTCAAAGATTTCCCCACTGTGGAACATTAAAGGATTTTTCTTATCCAATCTTTACTTATCAAGTAAAAATTACCATCCAAATCAATTTGTTTGGACAATGAATTACTTAAAATATTTTTTAATGACTATTTAGTTAGAGAAACCATGCTTTCTGTTTTTTTCAGGAAGCTAAGTTTAATCAGGCTTGCCTAAACCAAGAACTTTACAATTGATGTTTTCTGACCTCTTTAAAGTCAGGAAACAATGCTTCAAGCCTGATATAAAGAAATTGAAAATCAGATGAAAAAAATCAATAAATTGACCTCTATCAAACTGGAAACAGGTTAAAAAAGACGCTAGTGCAACATCTGGAGCACTAAAGGCTTCACTTGCTGTAGTTCGTAATTAAAAGATAAAACAGAGACTGGGCATAAATTACAGGAACTTGGAGGGAAGTTAGAACACAGAGCACCTTGTGACTCAAAAAAACAAAACAAAAACAACCACAAAAAACACTCCTTAAAAGTCGTTGCTGCAAAGGGGGATAAGCAGTTATTAGGTTTAGGGGCAATCATCTTGTATAATGTTGGATTAGATACATAAAGATTATAAATTAAACCATCATTTGAAAAGCTTAGTTTGGTACTTATGTGATCATCACTTTTTTGGTGTTAATGCAAAATAAAAGAGAAAAACAGAAAAAAACTGGAAATGGACACAAGTTTTAACTACAATCTTTGTTGTCAATATAAAGGGTAAATTATATCTGTCTTTTAAAGACAGCTAAGGGGAAAATGTGTTATAAATTTTAGTTATTGTGATATTAGGACATCCATGTCTGTAGTAAACAAGGGTAAAGAGCTGAAACCTTCAAAATAAATGTCCCAGACAGACAGGCACACAAATGAAGCAAGCCACCTTGTTATAAAGACAAAAAGAGAACGAGAGATTTTCTGGAATACAGTTACTCTATGACACACAGTGCAGTCTTTTGTGAGGTCCCCTTTCCATTGCATCATTTCTGTCAACGTTTTCTTTTGCTGCTTCATCTGTTGATCTATCTGCTCATCAACCTTTGCTTGTATTGTTCTTGGTTGGACAGTGTACATCTCATTCAGACTCTAATAAGCCCTCTGGACAAACGTATTAGTCCCAACTGGCCTGTAGAAATTAATTTAGCTATAGTGAAAAATATTTTATTCTGTGTCCCAATGCCTTATTGAGTTTGATTTCATTTTTTTTATAGGTTGGAAAAAAACACCTCAGATTCATTAGCTGAGCTGGATCAGATTAATGTATTCCTAAAAGCACGTTGTAATCAGCACCTTTTACATATGTCAGCCATCTCCATCATGCCTGGGTCTCAGCTGAGTAAGCATGGAATAGAAATCCCATAATTGTTTCTGAATGTGCCCGAAAGGTCCAAACATGCAACTCTGACCCTGTAAAAGACTTGGTATATGTCCAAACCATGTCTCTAGCTCCTTATATGCATCCACTCAGAGGTCAGAGGAGAAAGCAGCGCCATGAAATGAATCCACTCTGTGTGGTTCCCGGGTATTGGAAGTGACACCATCAGAAGGCTACTTGGGGCTCCCTGGTGCTACGGACGAAACCTCAGGTGTTAAGGTTTCAGCCTGGGTTTCACATGTGCCTTTACTCTTTTCCTTTTTACTGGGAAAATGATTTCTAAACAAGTTTAATTTTGTTTCGGATAATTTGAAGTGACATTCTTGATGATTTATTCACTAATCTGACTCTTCAAAGTGAAACTTTTTGAAATGTTAGTTTTGTAGCCATGAGTTGTTTCTTTGTAGCAGGAAGCAGGGCCTTTTTATTTTCTTTCGTCCATAGTAAGGTTGAATTGTTTGTTGTACAGATGCCACTTTTATAACCATCAGGGTGAGCAATGCTAAGTGACAGCTCCTGGTTTCACGAAAAGAAACCTAGAACTTAAAAAAAAGTTTTGAGCATAACTTTGAATTTTAAATCAATAAACTATCATGCACAATTATAACTTATATGTGGAACAAAACTGACAAGTCAGTGATTCTTCAGTGGTAAATCACTTTTCTTCTTCTGCTTTAACCATTTTTTGTGTTTGATTTCATTTAGGGTTATCAAAATTAAAAAGGGGCTGAATGAATGAAGATACTGTATCTTTTTATTTTTAACATGCAAAAGAAATTGCAAAAAATGAAGCTTAAGTTAAATTTAATCTGGAAGACTCTTATCACCCTCACCTGGAACACCTGCACCCTCTTCCACCCCATCTCTCTCACTCTCAGACTAGTCTTAGTCCCACTCCCCCTCTGGCTTATTCCCGAGCGCCAAAGAACTTGTGTCATTCATGTCAATAAAACTTTTCTAATTGCATCTTTTCTCTATGTGAGTCTCCCCAGATTGAAATCCTGTTAATCTTTCCTCCAGTTCAGTACAACGTGGTCCTGTTTTACAAAATTCCAGTTAATTATGTCAAAATGAATGTTTGTTGTAAGGAACAATTTGATAAAGTTCACTTTTGCAAAGCTTCTGCTACGATATGTTATATATTTTTAATGATTAGTTGAAGAATAGAAGAGGTAATTGAGATACTGAAACTATTTAAACATCACAAAATTAGCTTTAAATAGACAAGAAATCCAAATTGAATTTGTGTGAATTAGACAAAAGACATGCTAGATTTATCTTATACTTTATTTAAAAATTGGCATATAAATCGTTAAAATAACAAAATAATACAGCCTTATGGCTTACAAGGTGTGAAAAAAACAGGGAAAAAAATCCTCTAATCCACTATAAAGGAGTAAGTCAGAAGCTGCCACGAAAGAAACATTTTCACATTGTCTTGGGCTCCAAAGTAAAACTCTTTTTGATTCATTAATTAATATACCAGTAGAAGCAAAAGTTAAAAGGAATGTGAATTTTATCAAATAAACTCAAAAGATACATTTGCTCAATATGAAAAGTTTGACAGTTTGGTTCCATGATGTATTTTCCTCAGTGAGAGAAATAGTAAAATAAAACTTAAAATAGCTTAAGGTCTAAAAGAACATTAATTATATTTTTTAAACAGAGACGTTCTTGGTGAAAGTCTTGTTACTGTGATTTATTTCCATAAATGCATTTTCCACTGGTGTTAATGTAGTTTATCTTTCATGTTAAAAGACAGAAAATGAGAAATGCTAAAGGGTTGCAATTTTTGCCTTTTTCCAAGGGAATAGTGGATGAAAATACACAAGGAATAAAAAAAGACATACAGTATCTTTTGAGCCTTGCTAAAACACTCCTACTTCACTGAGCAATGTGTGGATAAGTTAGTTTAATCATACAGGATTAATGGGTATTCAGTTTGATCACATTTAAGAGAGATTAATTACAAGGTTATTGCACCATTTGCTGCAAACTGGCAGGAAAATAATAGGTAACAACTACACTTTGTGAAAAACAGTCAAATAAACACAAAACAAAACACACAAGAACAGCATGAAATAATGATGATAACCACCTGGATCAGACTGAATATTCTCAAGTGAAACTGGGAATAGAGGCTTTGGGGTGCTGGCGACGTCCAGATTGAAAGCACATGCTGGACGCTCTGATCTAAACTGAGGTTTGGTTCTGTTTTAGCTCATTGGCTTTGTTGACACGTCATACATCAACCAAAGTAAAACAATAAAAAAAATCAAATTGTTCTGTTGGTTTGACTCGAGGGCTGAGCTGAAGGGATTTTTTATTGAAAAGCAGTGACGAAAGCCTTTTTTTTGTTTTTAGTCGTGTCGGATTTAACAGATTTTGCTCAGTTCTGGGTTGTTAACGTCTCACCTGGTGAAGGAATAACATAAAGAGGAAAAAAAAAATACACAGTTAACTTAAGCTGTCAAGCAGTGACAGTTTTGCATTTCTTTGCAGGAACATAGAGGATTACATACTGTTTATGTGTGATAAAGAGGTGTAATACTGAAAACACTGCCTTCATTTAGTATCTGTTCTATAAACAATTAGTAAGATTACACAAATACAAATTATAGGGAAACACTTAAAAACATCTGATAATAAAGTGGCTCAAATATATATATGTATATATTTATAAATGTAAAAAAAGTGGATAAACAAAAACTTCCCTTTTACCACCCTGCACTTTCCCTTAGTGACATTCATTACCCAACTAATTTTAAAATTGATTAGCTTTTTATTCCTACCCAGGAATGGTGTTGGTATAAAACACTAAAATTGTTAGCATACAGCTCCCTGGCTAAAAAAAGTGAAAAAAGCCTTAAAATCAATTCACCTTTTACTGCAGCAGCATAGAATTAAACGGATTTTTAAAAATCCCTAATTTATTCTTAATAGGTTTGTTCATAATAAAAACATAGATCCCTCAAGAAGAAATATTTGTTTCTTTAACTAAAATTACTGGCTACACGCTGATCAATGTTATAATCAATGTTATAATGCAAATTTGAGCCCTTAAAGCCCTGAAAAAATAATACCTATTTTATGTATTCCTTTGAATTAATTTATTGCCTATCAGGGGTTCTATGTGTTGCTGTCCTATTCCTATCTGTTCCCTATCTAAGTGACCAGGAGCTTTTCATCAGTAGTTCCAGGGAAGGTCCAGCTGTTTTAGTTAAGGTTCAAAATCAGAAAGACAAGAGTATATTTTAATAAGCCATTTAAAATAGTTAAAACTCCCCTTTGTATGATTGTACCAAATTTTGGATTATGCTACTGTGATCAAATATGTTTGTATTTTAGGACTTTTTGCACAGTTTTGATAAAGGGGGGCACTACATCTACATATACAGCTCTTTCACAATAAAACTAAACCTAAGATGATCTATTTATTTTGAAGTGGGCATGTTTTCTATCATTAAATCCTCATTTCCTCCTTAGCTACAACAGGAACGAAAATATGTTTTATTCTTCGTGTTGCCTCAACTTCATCTTGGAAAAGTCCTCTCTTAAACAAATCTTTAAAACACATCCTTAACTCCCAGGGGTTAGTAGCTGTCCCCTCTTGCATGGAAAGATAATAAAACAAATGATATGCAGCCATGTAAATGACTCTGACCTCTCAGCATTAACATATAGCACCATGACATCAGGGTTTGTGCCCACCAGGTTTACAGCAAAGGTGAGGCGGTGACTGGGTTTGACGAGCTGTGTCCCCTGTTTCTCCCATTACCTCCAAGTCAAACATGGACGCCATGTTCAAACCGATCAACAGAAATGTTCTGCAGTCATGTCTGGGAAAAACTGCATTCCATGTAGAGAGAGGAAAAAATGGAGGCCAGAGAGGAAATTTATATGACATGGTGATGGAGAACATGCAGGTGGTTTTCATGACAGAAGAAGGGAGCTTGGGAATCTTTACCCTGTAAGTAACTAGAAGCGTGGTGTGTTAAATAGAAAATGAGTCATGTTATCTTGAATGAGTTCCCTTTGGTGTTTGCATATTAAACACTTCTTCATTTTACTAAAGCGCAACCGTTATATCAGTGCACCCATGTCCTTTTGGAGCTTCTTTTAGTATTTGACTCAGTCAAGAGCTCCGTATAACTTAAGTTGATATGATAATGTTAGAAAGCTTTGGATGATGCTGAGGTACAGGATGTAAAAAAAAAAAGAAAACCTGATTAAAAACAGGCACAGAAACTGAGTTAATTTAGTTTTTACACGCTCAGAGACGCTGCTGTTTTACAAATCTCCCAGCACTCAACTCTAACGATATAATCCCGGTTTGCATCTTGCTGTTCCGAGGTTTCATTGCATCTGGAGCTTCGGTGAATTTCTGAAGACCACTCCTTGTCTAGTAGAGGGAGAGGGAATGATGGCGGTGCAGTCAGTGCAGGTTTGGAGGTTTGAAGTGCTGCTTCTGCAAGCGGTCCACAGATATGGACAGGTAGGTAGCATACAGCGTGTCGGCATACATCCAAAGCAGTGTCAGGGAGGTATGGAGGTTGACCTGGGGGATTTAGGTTTGGAGGCAGTATACTCCACGCTCCTTCTCTGGTGTTTAGATTTTGTTCTTGGCGTGGCGTCTTTTGTTTTTTTTCACCCTGGGGAGAAAAACAGAAGCATAAGAGAGATAAAGGTTTGTGTTTCTCTTCTGCATCAGATCGGAAAGTGGGTTTTGATGCCATAGATACCCAAACAGATCATAAAAATAAAATGCACCTTAGTTATATTTGATGTTGGGTTTTTTTGTTTTAATAATAATTCTGAAAACATAAATTGTAAAATAAACACAAATTAAGTTTTTTTTTCCCTAGATGATGTCAGACCTCTGAAAGTTGCATTTCACGGTGAGCTGATACATTTTACTCCAAGCCAAACATGCAGTCAGTGAAGTTATAAATGTGGAAATGTTAACGATAAAGGTAAATACTGAACATCTGCTCTCGCTGTTCTTTTGTAAACTTGAATGAAATCTTTAACAGATTTATGGATAAGAAGGAGCATGAATGGTGTCGGAAGGTTAAGTTCATCTTAACTTACTGGTAATTACTTCTATGATTGTCCATTTGCACGATGTAAACCATCTCAGAGAGTAATTGTGAGAGAGAATGTGTAAAAGATGACTTTGGTGGTTTATTTCTTTCTTATAGGATGTAAACTGGTGTGAAAAAAGCCACATATTTCATGTATTTCTGAGTTTTCTTCTTACTTGTTAATGGCGTTCTTTAGGTACTGCTGCAGCCACTTGGTCTCAGGGTTGATGCAAACCTCCCTGTTGCTCTTCAGTTTAGCGCTGCAAAGGAAGAGATGGATTACATACCATGTGTCTGCAATTATTTACTGTGATTGTTAACATTCGACATGGAGATGGACATTTGTTTCTCAAGTTTTTGTGTTTACACAAAGAGATAGCAAGGAGCTTTTTGACTTTTATCCAATCACACACAATATAAATCAGTTTCAAGGACGCTGCTAAGGGAGATTTATGCTTCAGGAGCCTTTTTTTAAGGCCTGGATCTGGTGACGGTACAGCATAAAGATTGGATCAACTAAAGACCAGGCATATTAACTTTGCTTAAGAAAACACAGAGACTTGCTGGTATATAGATTAATGTAGCTCTTATGGTCTCCTTGGGGTAAATTACAAAAACTGTTTGTTAGAGCTAATGGAAATTAAACACATACACATACGGGGCATTACAAAATTACCTGCAACCCTAATAATGTGTATTACATAGTAAAATTAAGGTTTGTCAGTTGTGGTAACTACAAGCCAAAGGTTTTACAAAGATCTAACATTAATTACATTTTATACATATTTTAAACAAAAATTTGGAACAATCTCTAATTTAACTGAATAACGCCCCAATATATGAATAAGAAAAATCTCTGACTAAATATTTAGACTTTTTTAAGTTGATCCCAAAGTATGAAAGTTCATCTCTATTAGTTTTCTATGCAAGCTTGTGCATATCTACATTTGAAGCAATATTTAAATAATTCAAAATACCTAAAACTGTGACAAAAAAACGCTTGATTGAGACTCAAAACCATCTTATTATTTGTCCTTAAATTATTGGTTAATCAGTGTCTGGATATACTGTAACTCAAAAGACTGACGAACAAATCAGGTTAAGAGTTGTTCTGACTTGCTAAAAGAGAAAATAAAAGTCATACTGCTGCTACTAGATTCCACCTTAGCACTATTTCACACCAGCAAAGGGAAACTGTCTTCTTTATCAGTTTATAAATGACTGATATATTCAGGGTTCAAGTTCAGTTGAAAAACTCAGAGGAATCAGGGGAGCTTCGGTGCTAAATTCTACTTTGGATGTCATTAAAATATGCTTCATGTGCTTTATGAACATTTTGCTCTGAAGCACCTTGTCTACAGCTTAAGAAGAATCTCAGCTCATCCTGCAACACATTTAAACTCTCTGCATGATATATAACAGCCTCTTGCTGTATGTTTAGGACTGAAGGTGAAAAATCACCTTTCTGTTTCCAGTCAGATGCAGAGGAAGAGGAAGACTCTCGTTGTTGACTGTAAAGATGTCTATGCTTTAAATCAATTGACTTTCAGTGGGATTTACATCGATTATGATGTGATATGAATTTGCCATAGATTCTAAATGAATTATTGTTTGAAATAATGCAGTTTTATTCTTGCAAACATCATGTTATTAGGCATACTGAAAACCAAAGTATTATTTGATGAAGGAAACATGGCTCTATTATACATCCTCTTGAAATGTAAACAAAATTATTATATTTGTTGCTCAAGTTTATTGAAATCAAGTGTCTTGATCACTGTGAGACACTTAAATGTATGCATTGTTTTATCTATGCACCAAAATTACTGGTCATCTAAAAACATCTAAGCTGTTGACTGAATTAGCGGCATAACATTTTGCCTTAATGAGTAACATTTCCTCACAATGCTTTTCTCATGTGTTTTTTTTTTACTTTATAGCAGGATTCATGTTTTTTTTTTTTGCACAAAACCAAAGTCTTCATGCAATGTTACAACTCAGCTTTCCTCCACAGCTCCCGTTGGGATTTATAGTGCGAATCACTGCTGGCCAGATTTTAAACATCACATCTCTTCGTCTTTAAGCACATTTCCATGTTCACATTTCTGCAGAAAGACTTAGCTACAAAGCTAGCTTTTAACGAGTTACAAAAACACGTAAAGATGCCTTTGTACTCACTGGACATTTCATCTGTTTGATCCACTGTACCTTTAGCGACAGAAGCAATGAAGCATACGGATGACAAAGTTTTGTCTGAAAAATAACCAAATTTTTGTTTTAACTGAGATCTACTTCAAAAATGGATTTATGAACTTCATCCCTTCAGTTGTTCCTTAAATCACAACCTCATGGTTAAATATGAGGCATCTCTATTGTAATCTGTTACATTATTTTAGTTATTAGAATATAGAAATTGTTATCCAACCTCAGCCACGTGTAAAAGCTATTAAAAAATATATTTTATCACTATAGCATAGCTTTACACCAAAACTTGTTTTTTTTTTTTTTTAACTCCTCAATATGCACCTTATTTTAAAGGAACACAATAAGCGCCGGTCTTTATCCAGCCTTTTAACAGTAGTTGTTTGAAACCTTCAACTTTTTTATTTTTTATTTTATTTCACTCTTTAAAGCCTGGAACATGAAATACTTGACAGAAAATTCTGACTCTTTAAAAGTCGAATTGCCATTGAATTTTATGACAAATGAAATAGAAAAATAAATTAACTTTATATGAGTTAAATTGGATCATTTATTTGCATGAATATTGATACTTTAGGCATTTCTGTATAATATTGTATACATGTTCTGTTCACTACATGTGTCTGCTTTGTAAGCAATGGTTTTCACACTGATACACACTGATAATGCGGAGGTCTTAAAACTCATGTATCAAATATGATACACTTTGCTTTAAAAGGGTTAACTGTTGAGAACTGATTTATGAGAATAACCACACATCACCCTTCCATGAATTACAAATCCTTTAGTTTTTCTAATTTAAAACAAAAGAATAATAGCTGTTTAAATCTTTAAACCAACATTAAAAATACTGCATAGATTACAAAAAATACCTCAGTTGTTTTGTTCCTATATGTATTATTAAAACACCCATTAATTGTTTCCTTTGTGATTTTAATTAGATTTTTTTAGTATAATACCACTTTTCCACAAAATAAATGTACATAAATTAAAGGTGCCTGAAAGGTGGTAACGAGATTAGTTGTTTTTTTTTGTCTTGGCCAGCTGGTAAAGTTTTAGATCTAACTGAACAATTTGGGTTTCAGCTTCTCTGAAACATGTGGTAATCACACCTCGGTGCCGAAAGGTTATGTGTGCGAGTTAACAGCTCAAGGGTGCAGCGCCTCACTGCTCCCATCGTCTCCTCCCTTTGTCTTAATGTCTCACAACTGTAAATTCAACACATTCTTCTCCGACTCAAAGTGCAATCATCTTTTCTGCTCTTGATTCACCACTTACACTCTTCTATGTAGAACCTCCTGCACATTAGCAAATAAACAGAAAACCCTTTTAGGTTAAGCAGGCCTTCTGCAGCATCATCCCAAGCATTAGTCTCAAATCCCTCACACCAACCTGCAAGCCAGGAGGTTGAGTGCTTCAGACAACAGATCTCTGTTTGTTTTTTCTTAAGGGATATGCCATCTTTTCCCCCTCCCCCTCTTTTTCATTTCATCAGGGCTTGTCAGCTCATCTATTCGGAAGCTCCCTATGGTTTGATGTGTCTCTCTTCATCCTGTTTATCTGTCTAGAAGACACTCTGAGAGCCTGAACCCTAATTGACTTGACTGGAATTTGAGGGCTGGAGTTCCACAAGCAGCAGGTGGTGATTACCTCACAGCAAGTTTATATCAACACCATGCTGAGAGGTCCGTGTGGAAGATGGCACATGGTGGGACACATGGGGGTGGATATTTTTTTGGGTGGGGAGTTGTAGTGTGTCTAGCTTTCCTTTATCGACTCCAATAGAGATACTCTCCAAGCTCTCACTCCAATGACTTCTTGACTGCTCTAGAAGATAGGTTTGAGAAGTTTTAGACCAGACCAGAGCACAGTTTGACCCTATGACCTTTTGACATTTAGTCTGCCCTCTTTTTTACCCTTGTTCTTTTCTTTGGCAGAACCTCCGAAGCTTTTTGGTCTTTTGGCTTCAAAGCTTTTGCTGTCCACTCTTCTAGCCAGGAACTGATGAGACGTTTTAACTAATATGTTCCAGACCAGTGACATTACAATCATTGTTGCTGAGCAGTTTCAGGCGGGAAATAAATAACAAAAAAGAGAGGATAAGGGACATGAGAGGTCAGAAGAATTACAAAGGTAATCTCTTTGACCCTTAATTATTGCTTCCTTTACAAAACATAAATGGTCCCCCCGAGCACAGACCGTGAGGGCTTTCCTCTCTCCAAGTGGATTGTGTTGTTTTAATCTCTCTCCATACAGGAAAAGAGTCACAGGATATTAACACCATGCCTCACATTTACCCCACACATCAACACATGGAGATTAAAATACTTAAAACAACTGCTCACACAAAAAATGCAGGCCTAATCTTTTAACCATCATGTTGGGTTTATGCTCTTCTGAGAGAAGCTGAGTATCTT
This sequence comes from Jordanella pulchra, assembly GCA_034780135.1. Classification (NCBI taxonomy): domain Eukaryota; kingdom Metazoa; phylum Chordata; class Actinopteri; order Cyprinodontiformes; family Cyprinodontidae; genus Jordanella; species Jordanella pulchra. Next base: position 2,668 of record JAUZNJ010003383.1, on the reverse strand, counting down.
CAGCCAAACATCGGATTAAAGAGTGGATTAGAAAGTTTGTTTCAGTGGACAGAAGACTAACAGCCTCATCATTTCCTAACAAATTGCCCTATCTATGCTTCACAGAAAAAAAAAGAAAGCTAATCAGAATTTACTGAAAACTGTTTGTTTAGGAAATTATACGATAATGAACATTTACAGTACAATTTTAATTGATTGATTATTAATCTTTGTGAAAAATACAGAACGCATTTATGAAGCTAACATAAGCATTTCATTTGCTAGGTAGCTACAAGCTACCGTTAGCTGTGTTCAACATTAGCATTTTGATAAGAGACATTTTAACAATAGTAATGTAAATACCAGCTTTAAAGACTTTATTCCATACTCCATAGCTGTGTTTGGTTATAATGTCAGCACGCTGTGTTAACGGCTTTTTTTCACAAGAGAGATTAGTTTGTTGGCTTAAGCTAACATTAGCCTTTTCTGACTGCTAGCAAGCAAGATCTAGGATTATCTATTTTACATTAAAACTTTGAAATATGTCCATAGAATCATAGAAAATGTTAGATTGTTTTAATGTTTTGCACTTGTATTTTTTAACTCGAAATTAAACAAAAGAATAAAAATAAAACAAAACAAACTATTTTGGCCTATAAATTGAAAATGTTGGTTAAATTAGAGTTTTTAAACCAAGTTTTTACTGGCCTCCTTAATAGTTAGCACAAGCTAGTGCAATTTATGTTTGCCATTTATTCATTGACCAAAGAATTGGCCGAAGGTGTTTGTGTTTTGCTTTTCATTTTCTTACTAGTTTTCTTGTAATTTTGGGAAGATGAGTATGTAAGTTCAAAAACATTCAGCTATATATAAAAAAAGTTTCTCTTGTTGTAAACTAGTGAAAAACAACATTATGTTGATGTTTTTACTTGTGGTGTTTTAATATTTAAGATGAAAGAAATATTCCATTGGTAAAAAATATTGGTAAATAAAGTGAAAAATTCTTTTATATTCCAATGAGCATTAAGCATGAGCCATAAGTAACAGACCTGTCAGAAACTAGAGAAATATTCTGCACCTTTTCAAAGAACTCTGCAAAAAATTAAAACATTAAATATCTCTCAAATAACTAGTTATTGAGATTCATAAGCTACTTTAACCTTTCTTTCCTAAAAAAATAAAACTAAACAAATCTCAAAATACCATCCATAGATAGAACCAAAAATTTCAGTTTGACTTAATTTCCCAGTTTAAGTAATGCATTGCTCAATGGACAGAGGAATATTTAATACATTAACATCTATTTAGTAAGAAAATCAGACAATTAGAGAGGGCAAACAGATTTGTTCCACAGTCAAGCACAGCTTTAAATCTTAAGACTAATTTACTTACATGACTTGGAAAGGGCAGTTGGGAGTATGGAGAAACTTGAGCTCTTTAATGGAGCGCTGAGGAACGGTGTTGAGTGTGGTGCGACACCAACAGCGCTCCACCAGACTGATAGGCTTAGCTGCGAAACACAAAACACAAACAGAAGCTCAACAACATGCTGTAAACAGGCAACATAAACTAAAAAAAACAGTAAATTTAGCAGCAGGTTCCCCCCCCCCAAAAAAAACAAAAAACAAAAAAACTGCAATACCTTTTATTGAAAGAAAGTTTCAAATTTAGGCAAATCAAACGTAAAAAAGATAAAATACACCTCTTTCTTATGTGAACAAATCAAAAGGAAGTTAAATTGGCTGTGAAATCTTAACAAAGCACAGGAATCTATGAGTTTAGCTGCTATTTTTTCAGAACATGTTAATTAAAAAGAGATTAGCCTTTTTGAACACTTCTTTTCTTTCTTTCATGCAAGCACAGGTGCAGATTTTTTAGCCTTTCATTGCAGCAGCATTTAGCCCGGCCACTCTAAAGGAAAAGGGCCTTCAGTGTTCCCAATATTCCTCCCTTTTTCTTTCTTTCTCTTCTTATAACAAGAGTGCTTTGCAGCTGAGATGGCATCAGCAGGCTGTGTGGAAATCAGCTCAAGTGCATTTTTTATATAATTACAAATCAGCTCTGTGAATACCCGCTGAGCTCAGAAGAAAACAGACCTGTAACTATTATTCTGCAGAGTTGCTTTTGTCGCTTTTGAAATTAATTTTGCTAAAATGTTTTTTAAAACATTTGACAGGTTTTACAACCAGTCAGTCTTTTTGTTTTAAAAAATTTGCTGTGGGCTTTAACTCATAAACACTGATGTTTATAAAGAAACACCAAATGTCCTTCCACAAATGGCCAAATCCTCAGTAATATCAGCCTAATGATTCACACCCCTCCAGACTCCTTTGTCATGGAAACTAGGGATTATTATGCAGCATGCAGCTCTGAAACCACAAGCAAGGACCCACGGCTTTCCCCACTTCACTCCTTTTCCCTAATTACAAACTAATTATAGGAAAGCAAAGAGTGAAAGACAAATATACCTACATATACCCACAAAGACCCATGTCTTTGATATTCTAGAGAGGGCTCAAACTGGGGCTGAAACAACAAGCTTTAGCACAAAGTAGCAGCAGAGAGCAACTCAGCACCATAGAGGTTAACTTGGTTAACTTGTTGAAGATTGATGTGGGATCATCGCAAAGACAGCATTTAAAATTTAGGATCATCACATCACCATGAAAGGCTGCAAAGCTTATATATA
>JAUZNJ010003372.1:0-18573 GCA_034780135.1 Jordanella pulchra | reverse complement strand
TTTTTGATGCCTTTATGCTGACAGCTCTGCATGAGGCCAGATAAGCTTCTCTGATTAGTTTATGTGACACATCAAGCAGCAAAAGTTCAGAGTTCAGAACTCCAGCATCTGCTGCTTGTAAACCATGTCAAGCACCTCAAATGCTTAAACAGTACCTGCTGTTCCAAATGTGCTGCAGGACAAGCTGCTTTTGCTGCTCAAATTCGGTGTGAACCTAGTATTAGCAGCATTTTTCAAAACCTGTATAGGGGGCGGGGTTATGCTTTTAAATGGGGTGAGTTACACTTTAAGTTAACTTAAATTGTTTATGATTTGTTTGTTTGCTCAATTGACGACTGAATTAGGTGTTGTTGTGTGAGGTATTAAGTAGGTATGTGTGGAATTTAATTTATTGGATTTGACTGAATCAGTTTCTTTGTTTACTCTCATTTTAACTTTACATCAGCTTTTTTGTGTCTTTTCTTTAAAACACCTAAATTTTACTTTAAAATAAGCCATTTAGATAGAATGCATCACCTGTGATCAGATCAGCTTAAGACCATGAAACCTTGAGAACATGAAAGGAAATATTTCTTATTGGGGATTTTTTTAAATGTTTTTAATCATTTTTCTTTATCAAGATGTTGGAATACTTCTTTTTCATCATGTTTTTCCACCTGCAGGTTATTCTAACACAGGGAAAAAACCTGAAGCTGCCATGGCCAGAATTAGGAGCTTGCTGGGCTATAATCCCACTCTATCTGACCACACACATGAAAAAATGCTGGGTAGTATAACAATAATTAATATCTACATTAAAGATTTGATAGGAAAGATTCATCAAAATGTCAATTTTCTTTCAGATGTGTATGTATTTGGTGTTGGGGACCAAGTGAATAAAGATGAGCTGAACTTATTGGCCTCAAAGAAGACTGGTGAGCATCATTTCTTCAACCTCAAAAACTATGAATCTCTGGGAAGGATGTTCAACAGCATAATAAGTGAGTAAAAAGCTCTCAGTCAATGAGAAATCCAATTCTTAAACAAATAGTGTCTAAAACTAAAGTTTTCTTTGCTATTGATAAGGTGACAGGAGTGTGACTATGTGTGGGGTAGCTCAGGAAGACGTCTCTAAAAACGACGAAGAGGATTACTATAAACCCTACACCAGGCCTTGGCATGTGACTCTAACATCGGTAAGAGCTTTGCATTCTCTGCCATTAATATAAATTGGTCAATTGGTATTTAAACTGGGCAGTTAAACTAAACGTATTTTTCTCCCCCTGCAGACTGATCCTAATTTAAACTTAAAGTGCTCAGGATCCATTTTAAGCCAGAACTGGGTGCTGACGGCTGCTCACTGCTTTGGGAAACGCAATCACACATTTATAAAGAGTTTGACCATAAATTATGGTTAGTGCTTAAAATGGAAAATCATTGTACGACCATGTAAAAATGATTATAGAATATCCAATTTTAGTCTCTGACTTTAATCTTAAGATATTTTTCTCTGCTCCTTTCTTTCAGCTGTGAAATGTTTGATGAGTTTTTTGCATCTATTATAGATTTAATGCAATAATGAAATAGATTCTGGTTATGCTGACATATTCAGCAGTGTCTCTGATTTTCAGGTGGAGGACAGGTGAACTTCAATAAGGTGATCATACATCCCAAATTCAACGCCCTGGCTCTAAGACACAGAAATGTCTCAGAGTTTTATGAATATGACGTTGCTTTGGTGAAGACAAACAAGAGCATCCCACTGTCCTGGACAGCCAGGTAAGAGAGAGGACAGATAAACAATCTATAGCTGGCTACAAGAGGAAACTCTCCTGTCTGAAATGTTTGGTGTAAATGTCCATCTTATTTTGTAAACATATGAGTATGGTTTTGCTTAAGATTTGCAAAAGAAATATTAATAACATGTTTTCCAACAGACCCATCTGCTTGCCGTGTACCGTCGCAGCCTCTCGAGCCCTGAAAAAAATACACTCTACCTGCGAGCATCACAGTACGTAACTTTTGTTTAGTCAGAAGCACACGAAGCATGATTGTGTTCCTCAACTACAATCTTCAGCTTCTGGTTTTTCAGCCGGATTTCATGTGAGAGGTTAATACATAGTGGGGAACAAATATGAAGAAAAATGATTTATGGTTTCCAACTTTAAAAAACAAAAATGTAAATGCTGTGAGTTTTATTTCAGCCCCGTACTTTGCTGCTCCTTATTGAATTACATTTTTACAGCAATTACTGCATACTTTAGAGGTCATTTGGACCTAAAAGACAACCCTACCCAAAAAAATCTACTTTTTTATTCTGATAAATCGTTCACTGTATAAAATAACTACAAATGACCATGGATTAAAACAATGGTACCTTTGTTAACTAATAATAACTGAAAAACTCTAACACACTAAAAATTAGCTTGCAGCTTTGGAGGCGAGGATGTCAGAGTCCCACCTTCAGGCTGTTGAACATCTAGGAGTTAAGATAGGCCCACTAATTATGAGCCTAGAGCCAAATAGACCGGAGACATGTCCACGAAGTGGTCCTCCAAAAGTACCTGAGCAGCTACGCGACTGGGTGACTGTAGGCAGAAACCATAGTATTAGATTTTTGTCCACTGGTCAACACCAACCCTTCCACATTTTCCTGGCTCAGTGACACACCCACTGAGAAGCCCACTCTGGTACGATGCACTTCACGTGGTGTCCTGCAAACAATGTGGGCTACACTGATATCTAACAATCTTTTTGGGGAAAACCTGTGCTGAGAGATGGCATCCATCCCACTTTGGATGGTGCAGCTCTTCTTTCTAGGATTCTGGCCAAATGTATTAGTTCTTTAAACCCCTGACAGCCCAGGTCTGCAGAACAGGAAGCATAGTGATAGTTTAACACACCTCTCTGAAGCTTCTCTACTGTTGCTCATTCTTTACTCCATCCAGACAACGTCTTGCCGAAAACCAAAATTAAATAAATTAAGAATCTTAAAGTAGTAAACCATTATCTAAGTAATTAAATTACTCAAATCAGGGAAAAAGTTAAAACTATGAAATGTGTTTAATTTAACACGAGCTCTCCTTCAAAAAGTCTGGTAGTTAATGACTTGATTTGTGAATGTCAAATTGATTTATGTTGTCTTACAGAAACTTGGCAGCAGCAAGAGGATTCTGTGAGCATAAATGAGGCAGCTCCCTCTGGTTATCTAAATTTTCACATAAAATCTGGCCGAGGAGGAGGAGTAGCAACAATCTTTCAATCGGACTTACCAATTAGCCCAAAGCCAGCTAACAGTCAAAGTTCTTTTGAACATTTAATTCTTAGGCTCCTTTATCCAAATTGTCCTTCTGTTTTCAACTTTGCATCCTCCACCAGGTCCTTACTATGATTTTTTTGTATCATTTTTCAGATATAGTGGGGGATTTTTACATCAACATTGAAGGTGATAGCTTAAATGCAGCCTTTTTGCTATCTTAGAGTCCACTGGCTTTGTTCAAAATGTGAATAATCCCACACATTCCCATCTTCATACTTTGGACATTGTGCTGACATATAGCATTGAATGTGAAGAAATAACAGTATTTCCTCACAACCCTGTCCTCTCTGACCACTGTTTAGTAACCTTAAAAATCACTTTAACATTACTCCTCCCCAAAAGGTTTCACTTTAGCAGATCATTATCAGATAATGCACTTATACAATTTAAAGAATCTGTTTCACTTTTTATCTCCTCTGTACCTCTGAACAATACTGCAGAGGAGAGAAATTCAGTTCATTCCCCTCGATTGTGTTGATGGGGTTACTAGTTCCCTGCATACTGCCTTAGACAATGTAGCCCCTTTAAAAATGGATATTAAAAAAGAGAAAGCTGGCTCCTTGATTTAATACAGACCTGTGCACTTTGAAGCAAAGGTGCTTAGAAACTGGAAAGAAAATGTTGCTCTAGATGCCTAACTCCTCCTCCACCTCGAAAAGTGAAAAACAAGCATCAAGATGCTTAGAGAGAATAGTATTTTTGCTGGGTTAGAAACCAGTATCCCATCTTTAGGAGGTGTTCAGATTCATGGTTCTGATGGGAGGATGTTTCTGGAGAAAAATTGATTGTGGCTGACAGAAAGCAATAAAAGTATAGTTGGCAGTTTTCTACAACTTGAGCCATCTGGAGGCAACATATGCAGGAGGGTTACCTGGAGGATGAGAAAACTGAATATTTTTCACCCTCAAAATGCTATTTAGCACTGCGCATCCACCCAAATACGCCATTTCCACAGAAAAACACATTATTGGGAGTATCAGGCAATGGGAAAGATTTGGTAACTCTACTTTTTGCAAATAGAAAATCGATAGAACTCTGCCCATTTACCAAGCATTCCCTAGTGTGAGTGGATGTAATTTGAAAACATTAAAAGTCTTTAAAATAGCCAAATGTTTACTGTTGGTGTTTCTTTTCTTTCCAAAACTCCCAAATATTATCAGAAAACTTTAAAACTACATGTTGGTTCAGAAGATGTATTAGGCCCCAAAAATTGATCAACAAAAGACAAAACAGTTTGTTAACAGCCACCATGTGTTCTATTAACCACACAACACTGGAGACCTTAATTGTATTGGTATGTTTAGTAGTTTTTTCCTCTTACATTTATACGGAACAGCTCTGATTAGCATCAGCCTATCAAGGGTCCATAGGTGGAAACAAGTATCCTTTGTTGTGATCTGACACCATGCATATTTCCCGTTTTTAAGTCAATGTATTGTTGTGCACTGTCCCGGTCAGGGGATGAACTCCTTGCGCATCCGGAGACTCCTGCCTTCTTCACTCATCAAAATACAAAATATAAAACTCATATCCATCTGAAGAGTCAGGTGAGACTTTTCCTTTATACCATAGATCTGATAAAAAAATCTGCTGGTAAAATAAAGAGTTTCTGTGTTTTCTCTCTCTGCAGAGGCCTGCCTGTGTGGAGAAGGCCAGGCAAACACTAACAGAGCCCACAAATGTAACTCTGGTAGAATATGTTTCAGATAATTTCCTCTGCACTGGAGGCTCTGAAAAACATCAGGATGCAGTCAGCTGCCAAGGTTTGGACTCTAACAGCTTAAAAAAACATGAATAGAGATTCATACAGGATGCATTTAACAGCCTCACATCCCTAATTTTACAGGCGACTCTGGTGTGTCCCTGTTTTTGCAGAAAAGGAAGCGCTTCTTTCAGGTCAGAAGGCTGTTTTTCTTATTAAGAGCTGAATAATCTAGAGTTGTGTTGTTAGAAGCAAACTATCTTCTTTTTGTACCATAAGGTGGGGGTGCTGAGCTGGGGCACCATAGAAGTGTGTAAGCCAAAAAAAAAAGAACACAAAGGGTACAGAAACAGCAGCCCTCATCCTGATGCTCGAGATTTTTACATCAACGTCTTCAAGATTATCCCATGGCTGAAAGAGCACTGTGGGAAGGATATCCAGTTTCTTTGAGCCGGGACGCAGATCCAGGACCAGTCTGCATTTTCAGCGACACTGTTATGATGTACGATGTAAAAGATAAAAGATGTAATCTAGTTTGAAATATCAAGTGAAGTCTTCAGATCTATTGAACTAATAACCTGAAATAAAAACATGAACCCTTCAAAATTTAAACTGTAAACTTTATTCTGACTGAGAATGTTTCTTTACATAAAATTCAGAACTTTTCCAGATATTTAAACTTCTAGGTGAGACTTAACACGTGCCAATACATGATAAGATGGGCAGCAAAATTAGTCAGAGTTTGAGATTTCTAATGTTCATGTAGGTCCCACCGAAAGTTAAAGCTAAGTCTTTCAATTTCTAGGCTAATTTGAGTAACATCACTGCAGCAGAGTGTGTCCACTCCAACCACTTACAGCACAGGCTGCATTTGACCTAAATCAGTCAAATGGTTATCAGCTGCAGGGCTGTCAGCCACCTTCTTTCCTGATGTGACATTTAACGTGCCTGTTTGCCAGAACAGGCAGCAGGAGTCCCATCAGCCCTCAGAAAACTGTCGGAACAGAATTTCAGAGTCTCTGTCCTTGAAGTGCGGAACAAAGTGGATTTGAAGGATCTCTGAGAATCCCTCGGAAAGAACCGGAGCGACAAACTGTTTCCTGTCGAGAAAAGGACACATTTTAGGCAGATATTTAGAATAAAATACTCATTTCAGTCCACATGAGTCACTTGTGCCTTTTGTCTCTAGAAACCTGATGAGCTACGTGACAAACGTGGCCACTTCAGCACGGTTTCACTCACTTGTAGCTGTAGAAAACCATGTCGTTGACCTTAGCGTGTTTGCTTTCGGATGGTGCCATTTCACGGAACTGAGAACAAAAACAAAACCAGAAAAGGGTTCCTCATAACCAGGATATAAAACCTTATTATTATTTAAAAAAAAACAGCAGGAAAGTTGTTGTGAATTGGCCATACTCTGTTATTATGCTTGGCTTGTTCCAAAGTGGCAGTGAAGAGGAAACAACGACAGGTCACTCCTGCTGCTTTGGCCACATCCACATATCTGCAGAAAACACACTTCAGCTCAGCAGTGTTTGTTGGGAAAACTTTACTACTTTCAGCAACATCTTAAAGCAACACTGTGTAACTTTCAGCCACTAGGGGCGCTAGACCTGTAAACACCCCGAAAGCAACGGGCAACACCACATTGTCCCAAGACTAAACAGTCCCCCTCTGTTTTGGAATCTGACAGCCGGTGAGTTTGCACCAACCGATTGAGAAATCATGGAGTTCCTGGTAAAGACATGAAAGGATTCGCCGCTCTAGATTAAATCCTACATATGAGAATCAAAAACAATCTCTGATTAGCTGTCATTTCTGTTTTGTTGGCTAAATCAGTGCCTGGCAAGGTTTGAATATTTGAACATTTTTATTGGTTTACATTTTTATTGAGTTTAGAAATCTGGTTTTCAATTCTATTTTAGTTTGAATTGATTTGTAGGATTTGTTTGTTAGTTTAGTTTTTATCTTTTTAAAAGTTTAGTGTCAATTTCATTTGTATTACTTTCAGTTATAGTTTTTTTTTTATCTAATACAGCTTACATACTGCAGTCAAGACAAATGATAAAAATAAAATCCCAGATAAGGACAGAAGGCTGCAGCAACACAACTGATCTGACTGCCATCTGCTGGCGCAATGTGGTACTAACACAACAAAAGCAAAAACAGCAACTGGAAACTAAACCTTATATTAATGCACTATGATAAAGGCACGAATGAAAACTAAATACATTCGCTCTTAAAATTAATTTTGTAATTTATTACAGTTTCAGTTAGTTTTCATTGTTTTGCAAGCTCCAGTTTTCATTTTTATTTCAATTCATGAAAATGTTTTTTTTAATTCTAGTCTTTGTCATTTTGTTCGTTTTATTTAATAACTTTGGCTTTGGGTCACATTCAGCAACAGATCCGACTCTAAGAGTAGATCAGCCCACAGGGAGCATCAATACAGCTAAGGGCTGCATATAGACCTGAAATTAGGCTAATACTTGGGTCAAAAGTGTTTCTTTAAATATGAGTATTTTTAGTTTTAGAAGCAAATTTCAGACTTCTAGAGAGCACACAGAAACCGTTTTTGAAGTATACCGAATCCATCCATCATCTGCTATGAGAAAAGTGTCTTAAAAAGACTTCCATCCTCCACCCCACCTGTAAATATATTTAACCTGGGGATCCACCCAGAGAAGTGGATCAAGATCAGCAAACTGAAACATTAAAAAGGACACACCAACCCAAACACACATGTCTGGTACAGCAACAGAGCTACCGTTTGCGAGACTCTGGGTCTGGGTTGGTGTTGTCCACTGCGACGCTCTGGCCCTCCCTCAGAGCGCGCTCACAAGCCGACACGCAGTTCTGCCAGGAGCCCAGTGTGTCCTGAGGGAGACAGGAGTGGAAACAAGCTTTATTAAACTGATGATCAACACAGTAAGCCTTGATTTAACTGAGCTGTGCTGGAGTCTACCCACCCTGTTGATGTAGGCGTAGCCTTTTGGAATAATATGGGTGTGGAAGAAGGTGGATTTACCAGCTGGAGAGAAAAGAAAACAAAAGAAAAAAGATTATGGAGTGTTGGCTGGCTGGGTGTTCCAGAAAGGTGACATGCCCCTCCCTGACAATACCTGCAGGGTAACCAACGGCAACAATAACCTCCGTCTTTGCAGAAGTGAGGGAGGCGGACGGTGGGTCGAACAGTCTGGAGGTAGAGTCGAGTTTCCGCTGATTCAGAATAAAAGAAACATTAAGATTCAGGCAGCAGAGGCTTTCTAACACTGGACCTGGATATGAAGAAGATTTTGGTTTAAAAAATAGATCATCCAATGAAGAACCCCAGACCCTTTTAGCATCAGGTAGTCTTTACAGATGCTGTGTTCAGCTTTCTACCAAAATGGATCAAAGCACAACAGAAGCCAGATTCTGACTCAGATGTAAATCTGTGACAAGCAAAAGGAGGATCCAGTAGATCTAAGCTTAGCTTACAGGGTCAAAGTCAGGCAGGCTGTAGGGGGCGCTCTTCCACCCCAGAAAGTACTCCTCTGGAGTGTAGAACTGCAGTCCGATGTTCAGAGCAAACTGGAGCAAAAGAAACAGAAAGGCTCAAGCTCCAATAATCTGTTATGATGCCAATAGTTTACTGCATACAGGAAGAGACTTCTTTGAAAAAACTCTCAACTCCGAGTCAATTCCTAATCATTCTTAGACATTTTAATTAGACATATGAATTAATAGAGGATTTTTCTACACTGAAGATTAAATATGTAACCTACAGAAACAAGACATGATGGAAAGACGTGAGAAAAGAAGGATGATAGGATGGAAGGCATTTATGGAAAGAGAGAAAGAAACAAGGTGGGAGGGAGGAAAGGACACGAGGAAGAGAGAGACTTTGGAGGGACAGAAGAAAATTAGGAAGGAGTGAGAAAAATGAGGAGGTACACATGGCAGGATGGACACAAGAAAATACAGAAATATGGATTCTAAGACTTGGATAAAGTAAGAAAATATGGACACAAAAAGGTCACAAAGAAGGGAGGAATTACAATAGTAAAGACAGAAGGCAAGAATAAAGTATATGAGAAAGAAAGAAAGGAAGGATAAAAAGAAATGTCTAAAAGATAGAAAGATAATTCTACAGAAACAGGGATAATAAGACCGAACAACAGAATGAAGCCCAAAGATCTAATCTATCGATGGTAGGATATAAAGTCCTAACAGTTTAATATTTTCTTTACTCCTAACTTCCTCTTTTACTATTAGCAGGTCTGGAGCAACACAGACTGTGTAGGAGCAGTCAGACAGGAGTGATTAAAGGCAAGTGGAATAATGAACTAAACCTGCTGGTCTCTTACCAATCTGTCACTGCAAGAAAAATCCTTCTTCTTCTTGCCAGGAGCCCAGTTCTCTGGCCTTCCTGCAGCATCTGGAAGCAGATAGAAAAGCAGGATGCTGAGTGGCTTTGATCAGACTGGCACAGAGTCAGAGGATTAAAGCTGAAACAACTACACCATGTTTTATTTGAGCAGTGGAGGCTTGGCAATAAACTAATAGGTTGTTTATTATACTGATATCAAAATACCACCTACCTCCTACATAAAAACTCTGTGTCTTGTCTACAGCCACACCCTCATTAGCCTGAGCAGGAATACCAGAGAAGATGCAGTAGGTTATTATTATTATTGGTTGTTTGTTTGGTCTCCAGTGGTGAAAAATGCTGCATATCAGGTGCGGCGGGTGAATTACAAAGGCGTGTACTCACGTTCTCACACAGGTGATTCCACATTCCAACCACCGGTTTTCTGTAGATACCAGGACCGCTGGCTACAAACACCTAAAAACACAGAGCGAGCGGGGATTAGGTGCTGCTTCATGCTGAGGAACTCTGTGGTGAGAAATCTGAATAAGACTTGAGCAACCTGCACGGGTAGCTGCAGTGTGGCGAGGACGTCCTCCACTTTGGACTTGAATACTTCTGGTCTCAGTTTGCCCCTTGAGATCCCCAGCTGGTTGGTAAAGAAAACAACCTGCAGAGGGACACCCAAACATTTAGAACCCAACAAAACTCCACCAAGCTGATTCTAACTAAGAACTTAAAAAACAAAAAACAAAAAAAAAAACAAACAAAAAAAAAACCAGCCGACCAGGGCAATTTTTTGATTCTTTTGCACCTTATAACCTTTTCTGAGCAGGTTGGCGAGTCTGGGCTGAATCTCAGGGAACAGAATCCTGTTAAATGAAAACAAACGACGATTAAAATATCCAGCATTTTAAAAGCCATAACAGTTCTGGACATTTTTATGCCCCGTTTTGTGATAAACTAATAAAGTGGTGCATAGGTGTCAACACCTATTTATGTTTGCAGGATCGGATGGAGGACGGTGCCCCCACCCTGTAAAGCTTGACAGCCAATCACTGGATGCATGTTTTACAGAAAAAAAAAAAGCTACCCAGAAAGGCAAAGTGGACATTCAAGTGATGTCCTTAGAAACAAGGGAGGGGAATTAAAATCTGGGGGTGGCACATTGGCTTGACATTTAGGAAAGTTGTAAATCATATATTAGCAGAAAACTTTACTTTATGAAAGATTAGCAAGAAGCACACAGCTGCTGGGATAAAGAAACAAAGGTCCAGCTTTCCACACACACCATATGGGAGAAATGGTGATCATGGAAGAAGATGAAAATCTTTCATTTATATGCACCATACTCATAGTGAAACATGGTTTTAGTGGCATCATGCTGTGGCGAGACATTTCTTAAACCGAGCACAAAGAAGCTGCAAAATAACAAAATGTGAAATACTCCACACACGCCTGCATTGTACCACAAGTATCAGACATGACTGAAATCAGAGGATGGACCTGCACATTGAACATACTTCCAATCATCAGGCGCCGTAGGAAAGACTTTTCCAGACTTGGTGGTGATAATACATCCATCAATATCAAACCCAGCAATCTGAAAGCAGATAAAAACGTAATATATCTCTAGTTATACTAGATAATAATTAAATGTTGTGCTCTGTTCAAAATAGGAACAACTTTTCAGGAGGAGATCCTTCCCCACCTTTTCACTGGCTTTCACTCCTGCAGCCGTGTAAAACATGAGGTTTCCAGTCTGCTGCCAGCTGCTCTTCACACACGCCTTTGCTGAAGATGAAGAATGGGAAGACTGGGTGTCTTTTTGGTCCTCTTTCATGTTATTTTTGGCAAATTCCTGCAGCTGTTTGAGCTTCTCCTCAGCAAGTCTCTCATCCTCTTCCTCTTCTTCCTCCTGCTGCTCGTCTAATTTCTGCCGTTTTGCTTCTGGGTTTTCCCTCTCTGAGCTCAGCTGCCTTTTAGAAGACTGAACAGAAAATACATGATTCTTGTTTTGTGTCAATAAAAATCTACATATAATTAGCTCTACTCATGTATCTAATAAGGATCATTAGACACCAATAATCAAAGAATATACTGCAAATTGAGAGATGTCTTAGATCATTAATTAAATATTTTTAACGTTCCTTTACATGGATGAATCTATTAAATTTATTATACCTATGCATGTTAAGTATTGACATTGATTGCCTTGAATTTAAACATGATTTATATACTATTGAATGCGGTTGCTGGATATATTGTTGTAATTATTTAAAACAGTAAATGATCATTATAGAGGAGAAGAACTTAGGAAAGAGCTGCTGATCATCTGCAGCTAGACTAAATGACCCTTTTCATATCTGATTCATTCATTCTTGCCACAACTAAACTACTACTGATTCTGCAAAAGTATTGCAAATTAAAAAGCATCTAAAGCTTTTAAAGATTTAGAAAGTTTCTATTATTTGGTTTGTTAGTTGTTTTTACTGACAGTTTGCCTTGTAAACATATTGGGGGATGGTTCTTAAAATTAATAGAAGTTTTGAAGGGTTGCTTTCTGCCCAAACTTGGCTAAATAAAAGTATTGTAATAACTAGAGTGGTGGATGGATCCCAGGTGGTGGCTGGCTGTTCAAATGTTTATTGACTGAAAAAGATGTGGCTCTAAGATTAAGATAGTTAAAGGTAGGCTGAATCCTACTTGACTCAAGCTTCTCAGAAACTCTAAACCAGGAAAAAACCCGTTAGGTTGTCAGGAGTTGGGGTTTAAAGGAGGAGGATAAATGTTATCCTCACTCATATAATGTATTTCTGGTACATAGTATATGTGTAGCAAACATGAGAACATGATGTTGTACCTTAGAGGGTGAGGCTGAGAAAAAATCCTTGATGCTGCGTTTGGGTGTCGGACTCAATTCAGCCTCTTCCCCTTTCCCAGTTCTCCCTCCTTTAGTCTTATCTGTGGCTTTCAGGCCCTTTTTAGCCACGCTGCAGGCTGTTCCATTGGAGCTCATAGAGTAGTTCAGAGTGAATGGATGGCTCTGGTTAACCAGGTACAGGATGCCGTCTTGGGCGAGTCTACCCGACTGACCTCGGCCCAGCTTCTCACTGTTCAGGAAACTGGGATTGGGCCCGAGCTGTAAGGAAAGAAAACACGACATGTGGATGCTGGATTAAATAGTTAGCTAAATGGCTCCAAGATAAGCAGGTCGGCTGAAAGAAACTGTGCTGACCTCAGCTTTTCACATGAGATAAAATAACAAGCCCGTTTAAATAGTATGTTGCATAAACTGGAACAGGAGTCACCTTAATCACACATAGAAGTTAGATCACATGTTTGGACAGATTTATTTCCATACCTGAGTAACAACCACATCCTGCTCCGAATAACAAGCCACCACCTTCACTGAAACAAACACAGGAGATGTTAAAATGGATACTGACATGTGGCAGTAGGAGGTGGTATGTGGCTTAGGTTAGCAAAATAGAGCTATTAACTAATAAAACTATTCTTCACCTTAAGATTCAGAATATGAACTTTGTATGAAGACTACAAAGTATTTGTACCTTTTTGTATCTTTTTTTTCTTTATTTATTTATTTTACATATAAAGATTTATTAGAAATTAATTAGAAAATCAAAGTTTCTGCAAATTTACAGCTATTCTAGTTAATATTTATGTAGCAATGGTATTTAAGAGGTCTACTGACATCATTTAGTTACAATTCAGTTTATTCATACAGTTTAGATTGATTAAACGGTGGTTGCTTCACCCAGTCCATTGCTTCGAGTCATTGACAATGACAATTACAATAGAGATAAAACAAACAATTAAATATGGCCAGCTTCAGCTATTAATAGTAAATGAAAAAATACCAGAGCTGCATGAAGGCCGTTTTTCCTTCTTAATATAGAGACTTTCTAATGTTGGGTCTGTTCATTTGTCTCAGACTGTGTTCAGACCACAGTTACTACAAATCTTTCATTTTAAAACTACACACATTTCCTGGTATAATTTTTCTGAACATCATCCTTGAATTTAACCATCTAAACCCCAAACACTTAGTTTCAAGTGATGTGTTTATAATCTGGATCTTCGATTCTGAGCAAACTGCTGTGAGGCTCCATTTAACCATTACAGCAAGAAAACGGTAAGACTTAAGATAGAGTAAGGCAACTGTCAATAATGATGTATGCTTGATGTCTGAAACTGTAAATTAAAGGCAACGGTGTAAATAAATATAGGATCTGTTTTTCTTCCTTTTTGTCAACTGATACATGTGATGTCATATCATCATCTGTGACAAGTTTAGAAGCTATATATACAATTTAGAAAGTTACAACTATACAACAATAAAAGTACAAATCTCGGATTCACAAATACGAATCACTAATTTACAAGTACTGCACAAATCTCAAGTTTATGAGTAGGAATCACAAATTTTAAAATACAAATCACGAATTTGTATTATTAGATTTGACGTTCATATTAGTAAATTTGTGGATTTATGATTTCTACTTGTATTGTCACAAAGCTATATCTGCATAACTTGTATTCTCACAGATGAAGATGTGATGTCACATGCATGTATGAGTTGACAACAAGGAACAAGCAGAAATGCTACATTTATTTTAAATTACTGACTTTATTTACAAATTCAGACTTCCGCAGATAGCTTTTCATAAAGCTTTGTTTGTTTTTTAAAGCAAATGAGAAGGACTCCTACATCTCTGAAGCAACACCTCCTCTTGGGAAATCAGGTCACAAGCTTGTTTTTCTCTGCTCGAAGTATAAACCACTTTATAAGAGACAACCTAATTAAAAACAACTGTAAAAATACGGTCACAGCAGGCTGAAAAAGCCCTGCAGGGTTGTTTTGAGGCTACTGATTGGGAAGCACTGTGTCAGCCACACGGAGAGGCGTCAATGCAATGACTGAGTGGGTGACTGACTACATAAGCTTCTGCGAAATGCTTCTCAAATAATAAACCACTGATCACACATGATTTGAAGCAACTGCTCAACAAGGGGAAAAAAAAGCTTTTAAGAAAGGAGACAGTGAATTATCAATTAGTTTATAGAAGCAACCTAAGGTCAAGGTAATAGAAATCAAGGAGGCATAGAGGAAAAGGCTGGAAAAAAAAACAAATGTAATGGTAAAAAACTGACTGTTGGGACGCAGCATTTGGTAGGCTGAAATATTTCAGGTGACATATGTTAAACTACTGCTTTGCTTCATATTTGGTCACATGGATGGACTTTTAGTGTCCTTTTTGAACAAATCTGATCTTGGTGATCATATTGCAGAGCTCTGAAGCATCGGTGGGGCATTGTTTACAAAGAAAAACGATGGTGACTTATTATGCCAGTATTGATCAAAAAATGGAACGGCATATTTTTCTAACTCTGTCCTATACCCCACATTAAATTAGACACATTTGTTAATAATTGATATCATGAACTGCCCAATTTTTAATGTGTTTCAATGTGCACCAAGTCAGTCAACTCATAAAACCGTTTTATGCTGTATATACTACAATAAAGGCGCTGTTTATTAAGTGTCGCTTTTTCATAATAGTAATCTGCACACGTGTAGGTTTACCTTTAAATTTAGAATATGTACTAAATGAACGTGATAAATGATAATAACGTACAGAGTTGGCATCAAGGTTTAGCAGTGCAGCTATTGAGTCCTTCTCTGTCTCACCCTGGTGCCTGGAGCATTTTTTGTCGGTTACTCCGGTGTCCGGACCCCGGCCCAGAATCACAGCCCGTCCATCCACCAGTGGAATTTGGATCCCAGAGGGTCCAACCAACGAGCACATTTCTGCACCCGCTGTTTGCTACTTTCACCAACTACTTTGGAGCAAACCTAGGTCAGTTTTTGTTTTTATTCTTTTTACGTCAAGTAACGTTAAAATATTACGCCTATTTTAAAGATGTGAACAAAATAATTACAACCTTTTAGTTGTAAACAGATTTGTAAAAAAAAGTATTTCTTTGATTGTAAGCGAGTGTTGTGCTGCACTCGCGCTCCTCCTGTGAAATAAGGTCGTGTAGAAAAAAGGTTTTACAATTTTGTTGTTCCGCAATGAATGATGAAGCAATTTTACTGTTTTATTTCCAACTCTCTGTCGTGTTTAGATCTTTTAATATATATTTATATATATTTGAGTCATGGTAATGCGGGAAACTTTTCTGGTGTTTTCTTCAATTTTTTTAATTTTTTTGTCCACCTAGTCAGTGGCGGAACCACTTTAAAATCAAGTCAAATCTCGCAGTCCCCACTGCGAAAAGGAACCGAATGAGCAAAACACCTTCATTAAAACATCGAAGCCCTGGAAACCCACTCTAATAAATATACACACATATATACACAATTCCATAGGTAGTTATATGCAGTCTTAATTAATCATTTTTTTGTTATGCTTGATATATACTCATTAAATTAGATGAGCAGTACATTTTGTCACTCTAATTACAATAGCGCTAAAATAATTAATAGGGATAATCGATTATTAAAATAACAATCAACTAATTTGGTAACCAAATTGAAATGTTCCCTAGAATAATGATGCACAGACTTTATAACATGGCATTTGCTGAAATATTGTTAGTATAATTTTTATACATCAGCATTGAAGACCAAACTCAACAAAACATTTCTTAAAATAATGTTAGAAATATAGATTTCTATACTGCCCAATCTTGATAATATTCATGCAATGGCTTTTAGGAATGTCATAGAAAACGACTATAATATATTCATAAACAAAGATTAAATAAATTAAAGGACATTTGTTCTTTTATTTGTGATGCACATAAAACTATTTTAGCAAAGAAATATACAGAACTCACAGCCCTATTTATGTTTTTTTAAACAGTGTACATTAATATCTCAGGAAAACAACCTGTGAACACTCTCCTATGTATCTGGTTTGGTCTCAGCCATCATCTTCTTCTTCTCTGATCACTTTTTGTGTTGTTACTAATGGTTACTATACTATTAAAACAAGAGTTGATCTTTCTCTTCATTTTAGCTGAAGCTGAAAAGTAAAAAAAAAAATCTTAACATGACAGGCTGTCATTTCAGAGATATTCCACGGGGAAAATATACAAATAAAACTTATTTTATTCTTCTAAACATGAGTGTCACCATAAAATAGTTATTAGGTTTTATGAAAAACATCATGAACAATACACAGGATGTTGGAGACGGTAATTCTTCTCATAAGAACACAAAGGCCAGCAGCTCCCTTGGAGGCCTTCAACACGATCCACCCAGAAATCGACCATCAGAAGCTTGTTCACAGTGCCAGCTGGATGCTACCCAGCTTCAGTCAGTAAGCTGGGAAACATCTTCACTGGCTCAAGAACTACAAAGGCTGCTTCCAAAAAGTGCAAATCTATAATGCTCAAGCCAAAGCAGAAAAGTGTGGCAGTGAGAAAGCAGATAGGAAGAGGAAGCAGGATGTTTCATTTGTGTAACTTTTGTTTTTTGTAGTTCTTTTCTGGAAGGCTTTAGTTCCAATTTGACAAGCCTCATTCTCACTGTTGATCCTGATTTGACTCAAGCACAAAATGGCAAAGGCCCAAATTGCAATGCACAACCAGGTCTGCAGAGATGATTATCGGAGCTGACCTTCCCTCTATCCAGTGGTGTTAGGGTGGCCATACGTCCGGTTTTAAGACTGACAGTCCGGTTTTTAAAAGGTCTGTCCGTCATCCGCTGTTGCTTTGAGACGGTCGCCCTTTTGTGAAAAGTATACATATTTAAGAGCAAATTCTAAAAATTATATACACTTAAATAAAATAATAATTTCATAATAATCCACTTCGGTAGATTCCATCAATCCATCCGTTTTCTGTGATGCATTATGCATATCCCTCAGGGGATCGTAAGGTTGTGGTAGATTATTGGATGAAATTGTTAAATAAAAATGAGACATTTTATTGCTCAATGGTACTTAACAGTAATCAAATCAACAATGTGGACGTGCTGATGTCAGCTCAGCAGCTGGTAGTCCAACGGAACCGAGCGCACCTGCAGACCGCAAAAATGTCTGAACATAGTTTTTTTTGTTGTTGTTTTTGTCAGAGTTTTGCTGGTTTTTGAAAAGTGTCCTTCCTTTTGGTGTTATTAAAATATCCACCCTCAGTGGTATGCACGGAACTGTTAAAGGTAAGAGGCGAAAAGAAAAAAAAGGGGCACATATAGCACGTCACACCCACTGTAGAAGGCTCTTTAGCACGTTTTGGCTCCCAAGGGGCACTTTAGTACATGTTTGGACTCCTGAGAGGGCACTCTAGCATGCGTTTTTTTAAACAACGGATAGCACTTAGTTCTTGTTTAAACTGCTGAGTACAATTTCACGGAAGGCAATTCATTGTTTGTATGATTTTGATTTGAATGTAATTTGTGAACCTCATTTTTTTTAAACAGCAGTACTATGCAGATTAAATTGAATGTCTCCAAACAGCTCTTCAAAAACTAAAAAATGTTTATCAAACATTTTTTTTAATCTATGTTCAAGTTTTTCTTTTTTCTTTTACAAGTCAAACAGTTCTGTATTTTCAATAGGCCTTGAATGTATGTTATATCCAACATGCTGAACAGGTTTAACAGGATGTTTTGATCAGGGTGTGTGAACAGGGAAATGGTTACACAGAGTTGTTATTTTCCATCTTCTGTTCACCTATTGACAGTCACTCCCTGCTCAGCTTTCATATACATTTTGCTTCTTTGCTCACAGCTGCCGATGTGTGAAGAGCCTCTTTAGTGCAGAAGGGGCCCAAATTCAGCTTTAAGGTAAGCATATTGCAAAATAAAGCAGTGAACAAATATCTCATATTTTATTCCTGTTGTTTTACATGTTTGTGTTTTCAGTAAATTGTTCCAATTTCCATCAATACAGATTAAATTGGGATCTGTTCTCCTTCTGCAGATCTGAAAGCCTGGCATTGCACTCCTCCACTGTCAAACTGAATTAGTTGAAAACTTTAACTGAAAACAACTTCAGAGATCCCGCAGTTCATTTTTTTCACCAGTCTTCTAAATATAACTAAATAACATCATGTCCAACCAGACCATCCAAAATGACCATGAGATGGCCTACATGTCTCTGACCAAAGGTCTGAGGGAGTTTGACTTCCGTGGCCCCTATGTTCCCAGCGACCTATTGCTGATTGGAGACCATGCCTTTCCTTTAGCCATGA
>JAUZNJ010003361.1:0-13501 GCA_034780135.1 Jordanella pulchra | reverse complement strand
GTGAAGAGATGATCCGCTTTGATTGGCTTTTAGTGACCTCACCATTTTATTGAGATTGTGTAGGACAACCCACACACACACACCCCACACACACACAACAAAGCAAGCTGAATTAAATTCATCATTCTGTCATTTCTAATTTGGTCATTTCTGCATCCTTCTTCCCCTTTTAGCATTCATGCATAATAACCTGGTGTTGTTGTGAGAGTGGGTGTGTGGCTGAAATTTACTATACGCAGTAACCTGATCCTGACAGTGGCGGTATGCAAAGGACAGGCGGAAGAAAAGTGGTATGGAAAGAGTTAATGATGGGGATGGGCTATTGATTTATGAGGTAATGCCTTTGTAGGTCAAGCCATGAAATCACAAAAGAGAGATAAAGGACCAGAGAGAAACAGAGTGAAAGTAGATTAGCAGTAACAATGAAAATGGAAGGAATGAAGAACTCTGTGTGTTTATTTGTTTATGTTGCCTTTTCAAGATCAACAGGCCTTATGGTGATCAAGGTGTGGCCCTGGTGTGGTAGACCCCCGTTTTTAATGTTAAAGGCTTGGCTAAAAGGAATGGTCGGCTAAAAACTTTAAAAGGTTACAGGTAAAAAATATCATGGTAATGCTTTGGATAAAATGCAGTGTTTGGCTTAAATGCAGTAAGTGAAATAAATCTTAAGCAATTTAGTGGTAGTAGAATTTTAGTGGTGATGTAAAAATAAAGACATAATATATTTTTTTAAGATTTTTACGTTGTGGAACCACATACTGTGTATTTCTTATATGCTGATATACTTAAAAGAGATGATCAACATAATTTAACTTTAAAACACTACAGCTATATGTATTTTTTTAATTAAGGGCTGCGGTACTTTACACATTAGTCTATTTGTTTTGTTCAATGCTGTAGATAGCAGTTTTTTCTCCTCTTGGCTCAATTCTGCACCTGCTGTCTTCATGGCTGATGAGAGACTATTGCAACCACATGCAAAAAACGGCTGAATTATTTTTAGTCCCTTGGTTTTAAAAGGTTGTCTTTTGATTAGCAGATAATTTGTTTCCTGCTTCCAGTGCAAGCATGGAAGCTTTTGGCACTGTTCTTTGAGGATGTAACCCAAACTAACTAACCCTAGTCATCACTATTCCTTCCTTACTTTCTGTAATCTTTAAACTTTGCATTCTGGATGCTGTTTTGAAAACATGATGAGACCAAAATAAAACATTTAAAGACAATTTAAAATTGGTGTCGAACAGTTTTCTGTCCCACCAGGATTCAATTACTTCACTTTAAGAGAAACAGACCTGGAGGAGATATCACTCATTTTGGATCCAGTTATAGAGCAAAGGGATTTCCAGTAAACATTTTAAAATGTTCTCTATTATTAGTTTGCTGTCAGTAATGTGTGTCACAGTCATCACTGCATTAGAATAACAGATTTCTAATAACTTACGTTGTTGTGGGAAGAAAGAAAACAACTAGCAAAGCTTTTTAGCATTAAACATATGGTTGGAATATAAAGTAGCCCCTGCTTTCCAAATATATTACCTGATCAACCTTAGACAGCTTTATTCTGTTAAAGTGCTGAAGCAGGTTTGGATTAAACGCAGCACTTCAGAGCCTGGCAGAAATAGAAGAAAAGGATGGTGTGTGGGCAGAAGGGTTTACTGAAATAGACTGAAGAGGGGGACTTTAAGCTCTGTAGATAAAACAGCACGTCATGAAAGCATCACAGGCAAATGAAAGGTCGGTAGTCAAAACAAGAAAGAATATCTGTGCTGAGTCATTCTCTGGGTTTATTCTCCTTTCCACATGCTGCTTCCCTTCTTTTTTCTTTTCTTTGAATATATTTTTTTATCGTCTTTTAACGAACTGTATCCAATACAAGCCAGTTTAAGTGTCTCTCCCTTCCAGCAAATGAAACCTCTGTTCAATTTGTTTTACAGAGGGTTTATTTCCATCCTCCCTTCCAACACAGCTTCTTCTTTTTTCCTACTCAGGATACCGAGAAGGGTTTCTATGGAAACGAGGGAGAGACAACGGCCAGTTCCTGAGTAGAAAGTTTGTCCTGTCGGAGAGGGAGGGAGCACTCAAGTACTTCAACAAGCAGGATGTAAGCAGCAGCAAACTTTGGCTTGGTAAAAAAACCTTTGCCTCCTTTATTTTGAAATGCTTTCCTTTCAATCAAGGCCAGAGATCCCAAGGCAGTGATGAAAATTGAAACACTCAACGCAACCTTTCAGCCAGCCAAGATAGGGAATCCCTGTGGCCTGCAGATCACCTACCTGAAAGACAACAGCACAAGGAACATCTTTGTCTACCACAGCGACGCTAAGGTAGTGTCATCTCATTATAGGTACAAAGCCTATTTATTGTACTGGACAATAAATTCATTAAGTGCTGCAAAGATTGGTGTTTTACATGCTTTGGTTTATCTCCAAAAATAAGTTTAAAGAGCAAAAGTAGGCGAAAGTATTTTCTATCAGTTTGACTAAAAGCACGTAATCGTCAGCATAACATCGAATTTTGTGTCTTTTTTTTAACCACCTTCTTGTAGAAAAAAAGAACAGGTTTCAAAATGTTTTTTTCAGGGCAAAAAGTTTTTTGGGGAGGGATGCATTCTCTAATTAGCTGAAGTTCCTAATTATTTTATTTTATTTTTTTTTTTTTTAAATAATTATTTTATTTTCATCAATTTCACACAGAGCAAATATTTTTTAAAATTTTAAGACATTACGATGAATTCAATTATTTAAAACTTCTGCAGCTTTCTCTGACTTTACTGAATATCACCTTGTGGGCTAAACCCATTGAGATGGTCACATTTGGTCACAGATCATTGATCTCTCTTGATTTTCAGTAATAATCATAAGTTCTCTGTCGAGTTATTGTTCACAGAGTTTTCAAACCACTCGTCCAAATTATCAAGGAAATTACCAGAGGTGTATTTCTTTGTCAACATCACAATTAGATTGAAAATGATGGTAGGGGCAGCACTTCAGTTGAAGGTATAGTAGGAGTAACTGGTTCAAGGGCACTTGTGCTGAAGAGTTTCTCTCTGACTTCTTGGTTTCCAGATGACAACTTTGCTCCAGTTTCCTAATGTCTATTGTGCCTTCTGCAAAAAGCCATTAAGAAAGATCTTTGCTTTGCTGTGATAAATCAGCCGGCTAACATTTGGGCCCATATTAGCATTCTTTCCTTTATCTGGAAATATCAATGCATAAATGCATCTGCCGATTTCTTATTGAATTCAGTCTTGATGTCATGTGAGGAACATGCTTTGATGTTCCCTCCATTCACTTTCCATTGTTAGGTTTAATGTGATTTATTAATAAATGTTTCATTTAGTTTAAAACGATAAAAAGCAATATCATCCTCAAGAATGATGGGTACTGCTGATATGAACTGAGACTATTTTGTACAGTGAAAATTGTTGTAAATTTAGGTTCTTTGTAATGATGTCATATGGAGTTTACTCAGCACAACATATTGGTGAAAACATTTGACCATGGCTGTATAAAACTCTTTTTGATTCAACCGTTCTGTCCTATGTAAGGAAATTTTGTTTTCCTGGTTAACAGCCACCAATCTGAAGTACATCTTTCCATATGCCAGGCTAACTCTTTGTTTTATGGGTCCCATAATAATAACAAAACTGCTTGAAATATTTCTTGCCAGGTGTGTTTCAGAAAATGTGGAAAATTAAGTCACTTAAGACATTAACTGTTTATAGACTTTTGGAGGCTTTAGTTAGAACTACAAACAGCATATCTAACACTTATACAGGGATTTTTTTTATCTAAGAGATGTTTATTTTTCAAATGTTTATCAGAGTAATGGTTGAAACCTGTTAAAAGGGAAATAGAAAATCTTCCAAATCTTATTAAAATATTTTTGACTGAAATTTCCTCTGATAAATCAACAGAGAGGTTCTTCATATTGGAATGGAACAAAGGTGATGTTTTACATTTATTCCCTTTATTCTGATAGCCTTACATGAAAACAGTCCAGCTAATATCCTTTAGAAAGCACCTTAGCAGCAGACTTCACCCATGTGTCATCTAATCCGATTTTTAATGGTTACAGATCTCCAATGTTAGCAGCTATTCTAATAAAATATTAATACACCAAGTTTGCTCCTTCAGGGAATTAAATTGTTCTTTTTTCCATTTTTATTGATTTATATGGATCATATCAAAGAACCCACAGAGAAGCATCCCCACAGTCTGCTGCCACCTCCATGTTTTTACCCTAAAGCTGATGACCAGTGTTGGCTCCCCCTCCACACAGGAACAAATTTACTTTGCATGTAAATCAAAAAGTTCATTTTCGTAGGAGAGATCTAGACCCTTTTTGTTGCTGAGAAACACACTTCAGACATCATATGACTTTCTTAAAACTCTGTGATCTAAAAAAAAAAAAGACCAACAGGTTTAGAGCTGATTGATTAGTCCGCAAACAAAATATTACAATTGACATTCTCCCTGATTATCGTCTGTATCTGGTTGATGGTTCTTCTGTTTTTTTGTGATGGTTCTGATGTTTTGATGGTTAGCTGTACTTAATGTTTTTAATTTGAATGGATTTACTGCGCATTCGTTTTGATGCTTCTATGATGTGAAGCACTTTCAATTGACTTGCTGAAATTTGTTTTACCAATAAATTTTTACTTACTTACTTAACAGCTTTTAGCTGATATCAGGCTGCCAGTGGATGGCAGTGGGGTTGTTAGATTATTTTGGATGTTAACAGCTTATACTGTTCTCTTCCTATCAGCTGTAGCCTCATAGTAATGGTCACATGGATGACTATACAACTAGATGCTGTATAACATGAGTTTGGATCATTTAGAAACAAAGCAAATGAACTTAGAACATTCTTTAGCTGCTTACCTAGCTGCTTCAGTAACACTGTCAAAATAAAAGCACTTCCTGTTCATTTCATCTATTTAACACAGATTTATATTGCCTTCTTAATTTTGTTGTAAAATTATTCCTTAAACATTTATATACTAATCCAGTAGATAATGGAGTGAATGTATGGACAGAAATAAAGCAATTAACTTGGTCATTGTAAAAAAAAAACAACAACAACAAAAAAAAAAAAACTCTGTGATCTTTAATATTTCAAACTACAAAATTTTGAAAAGAAATCAAAGCATTACCTTGATCAAATGTATATTTTTAGGTCATTTTTAAACATTTATAACTAGAAATAGAATCGCAATGAAATTAGTTTTTCTCACAATTGCAATTAAAAATCTAATTTTGTGTATTTTTATCTATACAGCTTCAGCTTGCTTAGCAAAGACTGAAGGCTTCTGAGCCTCATTGTGCCGTTGCAGCTTTTAAGTTAATCTTTAAAACAGAATGAATTGATCTACCATTGACTGACTACAGAATATTAAAATAAAAAAAATTCTTTAGAGAATGAAGAATATGAAGTGAATGTTTCAAATGAGAACTCTGCCCCCTCTGCTGGTGTAGGAGGGGTGCTGAAGGCTGTAGAGGGAAGGGTTCACTGAGTTCAGTCTCTGTTGATGAAGTACTGGCAGATGCTTGGGTCAGGCTGCTGGCTGCATCTTACTGTGAATAGTGTGAACTCTATCACTGGGGAGATAGAAGGGGAAATTAGATTAGACCTCTATTTTTTTGTTTTTTAGAACCAAAAAAAATGTCATTATCCGACTGATTTGTTGTGCAGAAGATGCTCCTGATGAGAGTGTTTGTTTTTCACAGGAGATGGTGGACTGGTTCAACGCCATCAGAGCGGCCCGGTTCCACTACCTGCAGGTTGCCTTCCCCGGAGCAAGTGACGAGGAGGTGACAAAGGCGCAGTTTAATCAACCACGCTTCTGGGAGCCTAGCTTGTAGCTTCAAAAGAATCCTCAGTGATGTTAGCTCAGAGTGCATGTTTTTAATGTATACCTTCACAGCATGTAAAATAAAGTTAGCCAGTGTTCCCAGTAGGAGTTATTCTGAGATCACATATCCTTAAAAATGTTCTCTTTTTATTACCTCCTCTGTTTTTAACAATCCTTCAGAAATGTCCAAACTGAGATACACAAATTGAGATGAATGATGGTTACTTCTTTTAATATTGCTTCTCTTTTTTTTGTTACATTTCTTTGATATTTCAACATCACTTTTGTGATATGAATCAAATTTTAATGCCTCTTATTTTGTTCTTGTTATGTTTTTCCGAAATAACAGCTAAAGTTTGTATCTGTGTGCATTTATTTAAGAAGGGACAACACAGTCACACAGTACATATACATTTTGTACAAATACCAAACATAGAGCATCGAAGCTGAGGCTAATTTTCCTCCTCTGTCTCCTACCTGGTCTGGATGGGTTGTCCACAACAAACCAGGCCTTTTTGCAACTGTTTCCATCAATCAGTCAAACCTCCCACACAGACATGTTTTCTCTCACCCACCACATCTTCCCATCCCGTCAAAATGTTTTATGATGAGTCTTAAATTTCACTCATTAAATATTTAATCCCCATCTTCATTTACTTTTCTTATAGCTGGTACCCAAATTGACACGCAACTTTATGAAAGAAGGCTTCATGGAGAAAACTGGACCTAAGGTTTGTAATGATTATGCTGAACAACAAAAAGGTTTCTAAAGTAAAGTGAAAATATAAATCATTCAGAAAGTATCGCAAGAATTTGACCTCTTCTTTTCTGCTATATATAAACAACCCCTTTAACAGATCATCAGTACATGTTATAATCACTCTTATCCCTTTAACAACAATTAGCTGTAATGCTTCTAAGTGTCCAGTGAACCCTAAGTACTTTTTTTTTTTTATTTTGGGCCCTCTGTTTCTGTTTGTGTGAATTCATCATCTAGTGTTACTAAAAAGGTAAATAAATAAGCTAGTACTCAGTTTATTTACAGTAAAAGTTTCCCCTGCTTTATACTTTTTTGTTCCAATTGTGACAGCAATGTATAAAAATAATCTGTAGTCTAAGAGCAACAACAAAGAAATAAAATAACTTTGATAAATAGAAGATATGAATTAAATTGTACAAACATAGACATTAGTAAATTTAAATAAACAATAAAATATCAAGTGTGTTGTTGAATAACTAATGAATTGTTAAAAGAAATGTAAAGTTAAATAAAGATCTAAATGTATGTAACTATATACGTGGGCTTGAAAATGTTCTGCAACAGTCAGAGGGAGATTGCTGCTCACTAAACTGGACTGGTTAAACAAAGATGCATTTTCACTCTTAATGACTGAAGTGTTAAAACTAATAACAGGACAAAATATGAAGATCTAAAAAAGGTTGAGGATCTATTAATATTTTCCACTCTTGAAAAGAGGTTTTCTCTGGTTTGTTTTGCTTCTTCTTTGACAGATGTTGAATCATCAATTGTCTAATTGTGATGTTGTGCATCTATCTGTTTGATAAAGATTTAGTAACATGTATTTCATAATATATAGTAATCATAGCCTTGGATCAGTTCATGTCTGTATTTTCTGTCTATACTTTTCCTACTTCCTTATTGCCAGCACAATTCAGACAGCACCCATCATGGCGACTGTTGATATTCTTCTTCTTTGGGTTAAGAGTCTGATGGGTTGGCCGTATTCAGATGGAACACTGGAGTCTGATCATTACCCCGGACAGCACAGTTCTTCTAATCAGGCAATAAATTGGTCATCAAATCAAATATAAGAAATGTAGAAATTGTTTTTGACTTGTCAGCGTTCCCTTAAGGTCCCTCAAAACAACATAGTAGAATTCCTTTCTAAATGCTTGTTAAGTGGTATTATGGTTTGTAGATATTCTGTAAAATGAGATTCAGATTTCCCCTGTTTTAAAAAATAAAGTTTTTGTTTTTATTCAATTTTTAGAATAAGTTTATGCTTGAGAAATAAAATCAACTTATTCTTAAACGTATGACTTGTGAGACAGGAAGCTCATTTCTTTTGGTTTTTCTTCATCCTAACAAATTTTCTATCAAACCTGCTCTAAAAAACATTTTCTTTTCTTTGGGCTTTGGCCCAAAAATGAGATAGATCATGTAATTTGTTGATTGTGATTATAGCTGATTTTCTGTATTTTACTGTGTTTGTATTTCTGGTTGATCCCTGCAGATCATGTCATTTCAGCACATTCATCCGTTCTGCTGTTTAAAAGTGCTGTTTGTTGTCATTTTTCCCCAACCTTTCTTGCTCTGCTGCAGCACACAGAAGGCTTTAAGAAGAGGTGGTTTACCATGGACGACCGGCGACTCATGTATTTCAAAGACCCTCTGGTGAGTAGAGACCCCATTCCTCCCACTCTTTAACAGAGCTGACGTGTTGGACTCACAGGGATTCCCCTACATCCATCACTGTCCTTAGGACGCCTATGCCAGAGGTGAGGTGTTCATCGGCAGCAAGGAGAACAGCTACACCGTCCTGTCTGGTTTGCCTCCGTCCACGCAGGGCTACCACTGGAACCATGGCATCACCATCGTCACACCTGACAGGAAGTTCCTCTTCGCCTGTGAGACGGAGGCCGAGCAGCGCGACTGGATCGCAGCCTTCCAGAGAGTCATCAATCGACCAATGAGGCCGCAGGAATATGCAGGTCTTTAATTGCAATGTTAGAGAGAAGCAAAGAAAGAAATTGACATTGATCTTAATCTCGGAGACTCAGCAGTTTCATCTACTGTAGAAAGCTCCTGTTTAGATAGCAAGTTTTTATAATGTTAAAAAAAACACCGTCATCATTTCTATATTTTTTCACCTGTAAGGAAGCATTTATCCTGATAAGTTAAATGTAGAAACAGAAATCCTTTTGAAGATAAAAGAAATCCTAACCTGGTTGATTAACTATGCAAACCCTAAAAATCCCTGTTTTTTGATGGTATTTCCTTACAGACAGATATAGTATCAGCAAGTCACACACTTCTAAAAGCGGTGATTAGAAATTGACTATAAATCAGTTCTTTACACTTTTATATTATCTGCCTTTATTCAGAATAAAAAAACACTCATTTCAGGTACAACAGAAAAAAAAGAAGGTACAGATCCACCATTTTGTTCAGTAGGTCTGTTTTGTATCTCTACAACTGTTCTTATTTTTCTCTGTTTTTTTTCTAGTGGAGGCCCATTTTAAACACAAGCCTTGAAGCCTGCAGAGAGTCCAACTACATGTGGTCCAGCCCTGTCAAAGAGATCAAAGAAAGCCCCTGCACCGCACAACATGAGGGGAGGCATTGGGGGGCTGATGGGGTTTGGAATGAGCCAAGATTAGAACAGAAGAAGGGAGAGCCGAGAAACAGAAGGACTTTAGTCTTTGTAAAGACAATCATAGGTCTGATCTTAGAAGGAAGGCTAGAGAAGATGTCTTTCAGTACTTTGTGCTCTCCATTAATCCATCCTTCAGCCATGTGGACCTCTCATCTGCATCCAGCTCCCCTTTCATCCCTTGAATGGTTCTTTCCTCCTGTGATCTAATGTAATTATGTAATCTAGAGTCATGTCACTGATTGCTTAACCAAGACAAACACGTTTTTAATTTATTGAATGTACATATTTCGACCACAGTGTCTTAACGTCGCGTGTGGAATGGTCATGTTTTCGTTCAGGACTCTGCGAGGTTGAAAATGGCGCTAAAACCCTGGTGAACCTGAATTCTACAAAGTGCTGTTAACAACAACAACAACCATGCCTACAAACTAAACTTGCACACGAACGCTCAGTGAACACCACCGCTGTTAATGACGCTGGAGCAGGCTGACCTGCGTCCAACCAGGGTGCTTTTAAAACCTCCCCTTCACAGCAGCACCCTTATTTATTTGTATTGTCCAACATACTAAGTGATTGTGGGATGTTCATTTTTGCTGCTTTCATGGATTGTAATGTGGCAGGGTTGTAATTTGTGAAGCACTTCTACAACTGTTCATTCTGTTCTTTGGATCTTGTTTTAAATGCACACTGTTAAGTTGAACCTTGAATCATCATGAGAAATAAATTCTTAAAATCCCAACATGAAAACGGTGGAACCTGAGGTCTGATGGCAGCTTTTGTGTGTTCTGAGTGTTTACTGGGTGTTTGGGTCTACATGCCTGTTTCTACATATTCTCAGCTCTACTGTCAGGTTTCCATTATATTAATCATTAATGCTGAATATTAATATGGGCTTTTTAGTCTTAAACCAAGATTCAGTTGTTGGGTTTTTTTGTTGCATTAACTCACAAGTGTGAAAGAATCTCAGTATCACCTTAAAAAACCTTCTTTTCAAAAAGATTTACTTTAAATCAACACTTGTAAAATGAGGCTATATATAAATTGTCCAGCAGGTGGGGCTAGTAACCTGTCCTTTATTAACTTTTTTCTCCTCCTAATTAGAATTTTTTTCCTTTAACCACAACTTCTGATGATGTTTTTGATTAATAGAAATAGGTGTGAAATTCAGGGAAATGCTTCTCCTAGCTCTCTTTTTTTCCATTAAAACTACTCCTCTCATGATGATCGTACTCCTAAAGCAGTAACAAACAATTTTGCTATATTTTATTTGTACTTGGAAATTAAGAAATTCAAAGTTCTTAGCTCGAAAGACTTAATTTGGAAAATCTCAGTAGAAATGACCAGAACATTTTAAAAAAGAATATTTTCAGATCACAGATCCAGAACATGTGTTCTTTAACCGCTGAGTGGATCTACCAGATCACAGACCTCATTCACTTCTCTATCATGCTGCTGGTGTTTTGGTACCAAAGTTGTTGCCCGCCTCTATGGTAGCATTACTAGCCATACATAAGGTACTGTGTAACATCACTATGGCACATATATCAATCCCATATTACCCCTTATTTTAATACTTCCAGTTTTGTGACAAACTCCATAGACTAGAGGTGGATAACTGGTAGGTCTACTTCTACCCTGTCCACATTCATTACTGGGACCTTTCAGGTTGTGAAGCATAAAGAATATCCATATATTGTGTTATACTGCTTTTACTCTGGATGCATCCTTGGAACATAAATGCAACAAAAATTAAAATCAAATGCATTAAGAATGTGAGTGTTTTATCCGAAACTCTTTGAATGAAATTGGTGCTTTCAAGAAATACTCACTAACATGATCTGTGTGCCGTTGCAATTGAACACAGGGAGCATATTTTCACTCTTTGGTATTCAGTGATTTTGTTCTTCCTGTAATGTGTGTTTACAGTCCTTACCAGGTCGCCTTGAGAAAAAACAAAACAAGTTTCAGGAGCAAATGTTAAAGATTAAAGAAAAGTTTGTAGATTTGATCATCTTGACCACATGGCGTAAATAACAAAAATAACCTTAGGAAATGAAAACATTTTGAATAATTTCATTTATAAAGAGAAAATACTATCCAGCTGCTATTAAACAAATTCACTTTGAGTAACAAAAATGAAAAAGGAATGAAACAGATTTATTGGTTCAATTTCCTTCCCATATCTGAGCCTGATTTCCAAAAAAAGTAACTTTAATAGAACCTAGCTAACATGTAACCTAGCAAGGGCCAAAAAGCAGCGCATTGTTCCGAGTGCTAGAGGAAATTAACAAAGAAAGCTTCTAAACTTACCAGGTTTACTATAACATTTGTTTGATCTATTCAAAATCCTCACTTGGCTCACTTAAAGTCAATGTTCATGACTAACGGATAAGAAGAAGACTGGTTAAAACCAAGGCCAGAATCCCCAAGAAGCATCTTGGTATGTGAAACAAAACAATAAGGATGTTTTCAGAAAGTGTAACCTTTATTGAAAACAAGACTTGTTTTTATGTAAAGTATCAAAGGTTTCTTACTAAAGTTTAGTTAAAAATTTTAAAATCTGCTTTTGTATCAAAGGCAAACTGTTTTTCTACCACCTTCATCTCTAGCTTCAGCTGTGTTTCCAAATGGTACTTGCTTAAACAGTGCATAACATAGAGTGATGCTTAGTTTTCCTCGATTCCCAAATAATAAGCAATGACTTGAAGCAAGAGTTAAAGTCAAATGCACGTGATGTAATGACAGTGATTCCCCTCTGACATCACATCCCTGTGACAGAGTCTATATAAGGGGCTCCCATTCAACTCTGTTCCCAGTGGCCTAAGGCCGCAGAAGGCGAGACATACCAATTCTCAGCTGAAACTATGTAAGTAGCTGTTGTATCCCTCTGGAGAAGAGTCTCGCCTTGCTGGATCGAGTTAGACTGAACCTGCCTATGATTCAGAAAGCTGAACATAGTGTCTTTTCCTGTGATTCAAACCGAGTTGAACGCAGTGTTATTGAACCCGCCTACTGAAGCAGAGGATCAATACCCAGTTCAAAGCAACCCATAGAACAGACAGGGCCCAATTGCTGTTTTCCGAAGGAGCTACGAGAAGCTGCTGACTCAAACTGTAAAGCCACCTGACCGTGGTTCACTTCTTTACCTGCAGGGTTCTCGAGGGCTCATGGGAGTTTCCCCAACCATTCAACATGTGTTTGTGGACCTGGAGAAGGCATTTGACCATGTCCCTCGTGTCGCCCTTTTGGGGGGGGTTCAAGAGTACGGAGTCGGGGGCTCTTTTCTAGGAGCTATCCAGTTTCTGGATAGCTCCTAGCGGAGCTGGAGTTTGGTCCGCATTGCCGGCATTGATGTGTATGTTGGACTCCAACAGGGCTGCCCTTCGTCACCGGTCCTGTTCATAACTTTTATGGACACGATTTCTAGGAGCAGCCAAGGGTCGGAGGGGTTCTGGTTAGGGGACCAGTGGATCTCGTCCCTGCTTTTTGCAGACAACCTGATCCTGCTGGCTTCCTCCTGCCAAGACCTACAGCATGCACTGGGGCGGATCACAGCCGAGTGTGAAGCGGCCAGGATGAGAATCATTTCCTCCAAGTCCGAGGCCATGGACCAGGAAAGGGTGGCTTATCCCCTTCAGGTTGGAGAAGAGTTCCTGCCTCAAGCCGAAGAATTCAAGTATCTTGGGGTCCTGTTCACAAGTGAGGGGAGAATGAGGCAGGAGAGAGATAGATAGATGGATCGGGCGGCTACTGCCATAATGCAGTCGCTAAACCGGTCTGTCGTGGTGAAGAGAGAGCTAAGCGAAAAGGCAAAGCTCTCGATTTGCCGGTCGGTCTACGTTCCTGCCCTCACCTATGGTCATGAAATCTGGATCATGACCGAAAGAATGAGATCCAGGACACAAGCGGCCGAAATGAGCTTTCTCCGTTGGGTGGCTAGGCTCTCCTTTAGAGATAGGGTGAGGAGCTTGATCATTCTGGAGAGGCTCATGGTAGAGCGGCTTCCCTGTCACATCGAGAGAAGTCAGCTGAGGTGCCTCAGACATCTTTTTCGGATGTCCCCTGGACGCCTCCCTCGGGAGGTGATCCAGGCATGTCTCATTGGGAGGAGGCCCAGGGGACGACCCAGGACACGCTGGAGGGACCATGTCTCTCAGCTGGTCTGGGAGCGGCTTGGGCTTCCCCCAGCAGAGCTGGAGGAGGTGTCTGCAGAAAGGGAAGTCTGGGAGTCTCTGCTGAGACTGCTGCC
>JAUZNJ010003350.1:3090-16325 GCA_034780135.1 Jordanella pulchra | reverse complement strand
TTCCATTTTATTAGACTGTTTTCCTAATGCCACATAGCATTACATTAATGTCTAAAAATAAATAACAGTATGTGCTACTTTGTGTTGACATATTGTGTCTTCTATCAATAAAATATACAAGTGTAGGGTTTGAACATGATAAAACGTAAAAGATCTTCTGAGGTGTAAATACTTTTACATTGCACCATGTTTGCTACAAACAACAAAAAATAGATGTTTGCGTCCTCTCATCGTGTTCCAAGCTAAATTTTATGGACAACAAATTAGGACTCAAAGGATTTCCCAACAATAAGCATGCTTTCATTTCAAAAAGTATAAGAAGCAAGACATTTCCAACAATACCCTGAGGTAATCTGATTTGCCCATAAACAGCATGCTGTGTGCAGCGCAGCACCTCTGACTTCCTGCCTGTCTGACCTTCAGTCGATGGACTCTCCCAGTCAAACAAGGAAAAGTTGCATGGCTGATGAGGAGAAGCAGAAGGAGGAGGACTAGAATGAGGTGGCGTATGAGGTAGACACTTTGCCCTGCAGGTATAACTTTCGACAGTGGTGGAGACCTGCTGCTTGGTTACAGTGATGAACGACTTTGCCTACCCTCTGATAATTGCTCACTCAGGGGCAGAGAGAGGTCCATTAATCAAAATGAGCAGAGGTACTGCAAGACTCTTCCATCTATAGTAGTTCTTTGCATAGTGCATAGCCCTCACCCTTTCCCTGAACCACTCCCACTCCCACACCCGGAAAGACTCAGAAGATTTGACTCCAAAGGGAATCAGTGTTATCAAGCCACGTTACCATACTGAAAGTTGGCCACCACCTGGTGGCGACCATCTAATGTACTAAACATAGCCATCATACTTTGAGAAAGCAGGGAATGATCACCTTTAAGTGGTTGTCAAGTATAATTGCTTTTCAAACTAAACTTGAAGCAATTTGTTACAATAAGATTGTCAGATTTTCTTTGTTGACATGATCACAAAGATATAAACTGAGATAAGTACAATGAACTCAAGGCCTTTCGACTGATTTTTGCACCAATAAAAATGTTTTTTTTTTTGATGGACACAAAGTGTGTCTTATCTTTTCAAGAAATAAAGAACTTAAGAATGTAGTCAGGGATGACAATCTTGAAGGACATGATTTTTCGGTTTGATTGAGGGGAATTTTTATCAACATGCCCTTTTCTTTCTGATATTGTTGTGCTGTAAGAAGTAACAATTTCTTAAAGCTATTTTGTACACAGGTCTTTTCACATATAACATCTCAAGCAAGACCCAATATGTTGTTGTTACACGTTGTGTTAGAAAGGTCAGCTAAAGAATTGAGGTCTGTCTCTCATAGGGATCAGAGGTCATCTAAGGGGGAAACTGGCATAGATCTGTATAGTGCCAGATAATAAATGTTGAATATCATTCTTAAGAGTGTTGCTACTGCAAAAATATGTGATGCAGGTAGCAGTGATACATCTTTTCATAATGTTTTAGTTATATTAACAGACATTTTTAATGCCATTTAAGACAACAGATACAGTCAAAGCTGGATATATACAAAGATCATGACTTAAAAAAAGCTTAACCCTAGAGAGAGAAGGGATCAGTCTTCAATCATTGTTATGTGGGAGGGTCAAGATCAGCTTCCGGCTTCATAGTTTACAGATATACTCAAATTTACCTTGGTCAAGTGCTAAAGCAGCAAAAAATTCTCACACTCTGAAAATTCACACTTCTGATGGACTTCTTTTCCTGGAAGGTTGCATTTTGTTTATGCTTAAAACATGCCTTATGTTCCTGGTGTCCAAATCATTTTACTTTTAGGCTCATCTGTCAAAAGAACGTTAATCCACAAGTTCTGGTAATTATATATTTTGTCTGCTTAAGTCTAGCCTTTGAGCTTCTCTGAGAAAGACATTTGTTTTTTTGTGTACATCTACTGTTAAAATTGAATTTCCATACATTCTCTAACAATTTGTGAGAGACTGTACAAGAAAAGCAATCTATGGCTAAGTTCTTTCTCAGAAAAAAAGAGTGGCAATGTGTAGGATTGGGTAGGACAAAAACTCTTTGCTTTAACCACTAGGCCACCACTCCCCCAAATAAACTCTGTTTGCTTCTTGAACTCCTAAGTTTAGCTTTGATCTGCTGGTCAATGTCTTATTGGTACCATCAACTGACCAATGACACCACTGCAGCCTGCACCACTGAAGCAGGATTAAGAGGGTTGAGTGCATGATTAACTTCACCAAGCTGAGAATTATGTGAGCAAATGGGCTTATTGAACATATTTCATGATGAGTTATTTCAATCTTGTTAACAAACATGCTCAAGCTGGGGGAAATTACTTAAACTAATTGCCTCAAAACTACATAAATTATCAGTTGAGTCAAGAGAATCTACTTGAAAATGTAACGTGTCACTGAACAATTTAATTATATCCCTTTTTCTGTGCTTCACAGTACTGTGCACATTTTTTATGTTTCTTTTTGCATTACTGTAAACTTATAGTCTCATCAGAAGTTATTTATCTTTCTACTTTAAAACACTCTACGATTACTTCACGTGTATTTCAATAGATCTGTAAAATCAGGGTCTTATTAGGTTACTGTTGATGGTTATGACTTAGAGCTAACAGTAAACCCCAAGTAAGAATTGCATTGTCATATTGCTGTTATGAGGACTGCTGTGTTTATGAAGAAGTTAGCTGTTTATGGAGTATTATTTAAGTACTTTGGAAAGTTAAGCAGAAGGAAATTTTGTGGGGAAAAAAGTTGTACAAGTAATAGAGCTAAGTTAAAAGCAGCACTGAGTGCATTATAAACGAAGCCAATTCAAGAATTTGGAATAAGAAAGTAAGAGCATTGACAGCTGCCACACAAATTTATTAGAAACATTGGCTATAACTATCTCATTCCATGTTTTAAGATGATGTTGAAATAGAAAAAAAAGCAAAAAATATAGTACGTGGCCCCAAGAGTGGAGATTCATAAAATCTTCCATGACTTTTCCACTGTACATGATGATTTTGGCAACTATGTCATCTTCAGTCGTTTATCAAGCATCTCATATTTTTCCCTGCAAACAAACCTTATGGAGAGTTTGATTTCATCTTGCAGTAAACTGTGGTGTCTAAACACACAATAAAAATTACCAATAACTACTTTAATACCAAATTTGTAAACTCAACTGACCTACTGTATACTCAACAGGGAGATTTGAGGAACAGAGATATTGTTATTGAACAATTAAGACCAGCTAAAAAAAGGGAACCTTGTATGCATATATTTACAAACATGCCCTTAATTCATATTAGGTTGGACATTTACATCTTAAAATCCTTCAGTTCAACTGAGTTTAATCCCTAAATCAAGCCCAAACATAAATAAATAATATCTATGTTTTAATTGGTGTCATGTAATGTAACCTTTTCAGAAATTAATGCTGGTGATTTTATGTCAGCATCTTCCAAATGAAATAGAAGTGAATTCAATTTCCATTTCCTTGAGCGTAAGCTATTGAATTGCACTTGCATACTGTGTTCAAACTGTACATCATATTCTAACTGAACACTACTGACCATATAATGAAAAACATTGAGATTTAGAGACATCGTAAGCCTGATCAATGGTTACTGCATACGTAATCGCTGCAAAACCTAATTTTTGGGGGGATATGCTGTGGTGTGTAACACCCAGCAGGAGCGAACACTAAAGAAATATTTTTCAGAACAGCTGCATTGATGGAAATTACATTTTGTTCCTAAAAGTTTGTTAATACAGGTGTGGAGATAATTTTTCAGTGCACCGTTGAGGAACGTCTGGTTGAACATTGGAAGCTCTTCTCTAAACAGACTACAGAAAACAGGTGAATTGTAGAAGCGAGTGACTAAACCCTTTAACGTATGGAGGACCCAGAGGGTAACTGAAAAAGAAAACCAGCCATTTAACATCAAAATCATGAAATTTGAAATCCAATTTAAAATCATTTTCTAGTTACACATTTTAAATTGAAATTATTAAAGAGGAATTGTAAATTACATTTATTATTCCATTATTAAATACTGGAATTTGAAAATGTATTTTCAAATCCTATTTATAATTGGAGATTTAAAAACCAGAATTCATAAATTTAATATATCATACCTTTCCTAATCACACATTTAAAAAGGGTATTCCTTCTTCCATTTAAAGTTTTGAATTCTTTTTCAAGTAACATTTTTCTTGTGCTTTACCCGCTCCATTTAACATTTCTGTGACCCTTCTGGTCCTATACATTCTCCTAACAGTTTCCCTTTTCAGTTTCTCTTTTCCATGATCGTATTGGTACTTGAGCAGGCTGAAAACACAATTAAACCAATCAGCTGCTCCTCTTCTAGCGTTATGATCCAATTGTGGGTGTCTAACCAGTAAGAAAGTCATTTACGTCCAAAGAGCAGTTGTGATTGGAGTAACATTTAAATGTGTGATTGTCAGTGACTCTCTAGGTCCAAAATGACCCCCCCAAAAAAGAAAAACAAAAAAACAAAAACAACACATTTGTTTAAAGTTGGCTTGAGAGCAGCTAATTGTGTGACCTTCTCTCTTTCTCAACTTGTAATCGTGACATTTCCCTTGCAGATTTTCTTACTAGCCTAATGTTTATTCAGCTTGGGTATTTGGGTGTATTGTGTATATACAGCTTTCTTTTTTACATTTGATTGTGCTGTACAAAGGATTTTTTTATTTGTTTTCTGTTATTAGTTTGCAATATTAAAATTAATATTTTATTTTACTGAGGTCATGAATACAATGTGGGAGTGTCATACTGCATACCTGATGAAGGTTTATGACTTTCTGGTAGCAATTTAGTCATAAAATATTCTAAAGACAAGTTTAATGGTCCAATTACGTTGAGTAGTTCAGCTCCAAAATACGTTATGCTAGAGATCCTATTCGGGGCAGAGAACGATAGCAAAAACAAGTCAGAAGGAACACTTAAAAACAAATATCCTTATGTTATATTTACATGATGTGATTTGGGTATTAGAAATAACAAACAGAGGTAGTGGTGCTGTTTTGGAAATCTTAGTAACTGTTCCAGTGCTGATAGGAAAAAGTCACACACTTATCATAGTCAAAAAGACTATTTAGTTCTACATTTTAGTCATTTATTTGAATTGTTAGTTTTTAATGTGAAATGATTATAAATTGGATTGAGTTTACTTTAAAAGCAATAACTTGAGCTTGGAATAAATGCTGCAATATACTTGACTGACCTATGTACAGGGTTATATATGTGCATAAAATCTTAACTGATATTCAGGTAAATGCTCCTCCACCTCATGTCGTTTGTTGCCAACAATGAACTCCAAGGACATTTTTTCATTTCTTTTTCTGGAGGTGGGTAATGGGGGTGGGGGGGATGGGGTTCACCATTCCTACTGGCAGGAATGGCAAAGTTGACTGCATCCCCAAATCAAGTCCAAACAAAGCTCACAGTTAATTATTACACTTATTTCTATTCAGTATTTTAGTTTTTTTACACTACAGGCACATATATATTCATTTTAATTGTTAAATCAAATCTTTATTGAAACTAAGTAGCTTGAGGCATATTTTACAGTAGGATAATTTCCTTAACCCCAAAAGGAGGCTCCCAGACACCCACAGCTCTAAATCTTCCAATTCATGTCAGCATGAACCACACCACAGTTAATTATCCCTCTAGGCTGAGCTTGGACTCCTCCATTCCGTACTCACTCCACTATGGGTAGAAGCCTGTGCTTTCACAAGGGACCACATGAGTCCACATCACACAGCTGGCCATTAAATGAAAATCAGTTTGCCCACTCTCATCCCAACACACAGTAATCTACATCTACCCTTCCTAACCACAGTCTGCACACACAGCCTGCCCATCCCACTGTCCAGTTTATCTGCTGTGTCTAAAACTGCCGTTCTAATCTGTCCCAGCATGCACCACACATCTGCTCTAATGAGAGGTAGGAGAGGGATGCCTGGCATCTGGGACTCACATTATTGTCTCTCCATTAGTACCTTCTCTGGCGGCTTATCTCAGTTTTTGTTCAGCCTGTCATATTAGACCGGACATCAGCAATGTGATTAAGCCCAACAGTGAAAAGAAGCAGCATGATGATTTTTTTTTTGTTTTGTTTTTAAAGGACTATATGAAGCTACGTCACAATGCTACAATGTTTGATGCATATTCATTCTCCAGCTGTTTGCTTGCTCCATCCATTTTTAAATACAGCTGTTAGAATGTAGGAAGCATCCTCTCACTCACAGCGCAGCTCATGTG
Source organism: Jordanella pulchra (assembly GCA_034780135.1). Classification (NCBI taxonomy): domain Eukaryota; kingdom Metazoa; phylum Chordata; class Actinopteri; order Cyprinodontiformes; family Cyprinodontidae; genus Jordanella; species Jordanella pulchra. The sequence goes on along the minus strand of JAUZNJ010003350.1, from coordinate 10,033 downwards.
CCAGGCAGGAATTAATTGCAGACTCGGGGCTCATAGTGTAACCTCACACTTTGCTCACTGTGGAGAACGATGCTGCTTGGACTGCCAGGTTTTAGCCTCGACAGGTTTAGTTTCCTTAGCCTACAGGATATCTCTGCTCAGCACCTTTCTTCCAAAGTGTGGGAAGAAAATAACACATCTCTCTGACATACTTTCAAATTGTAAAGTGATTTACTGATTGATCTTTTAACTGCATTCCAGATGTACCATGTTCTGCTCTGTCAAGCACCTGGGCTTTAACCCCATGTACAGGCTCAATTAGTCAAGAAGACTGATAGTGCGCTCAAGGTGAAAACTAACTCTTGACTGTATGCCCATCTATCTCACTTTCTCATTGAAGAGATCAGTGGTAGTTCTAGCATAAATGCTGCGCCTGATAAACTCACCCCTGAGGTTCACAAGAAAGAAATACGTGTAAATGACATTAAATGCCTTGAAAAGGTGAGTTTTTACATGTTTTTTAAGAAAGTTTTGATTGTGTATATGCTTAATTACATTTTATGATTTACTGCTTCATTTTGAAAATGTATAATCACTAAATAGTGCAACAACTACGTCCTTGTATCCATCTGTCTTTCTTCTGCTGCTTGTCCGCCAGGCTCATGTGGGGCTGGTGTCTATCTCCAGTGGTCTTTGGTCAAATAGCAGGGTACACAGACTCTGGGAATTTAGAGTCACCATTCGACCAAGAAGTAATTTTTTTAAACTGTGGGAGGAAACCAGATGGCTGGAGAAAACCTACACATGCACAGGAGTAATATGTAAACTCATCGACGGTTCTGGACAGGAGCCAACAGGGGCCAGTGTCCCTATAGAGCTAGTCCTGGCTCCTTTTATGGCCCCTGTTCCAAAGGTATAATACAAATTAAAATTATGGTAAATAAATTATAATATGAGCTGGAACAGACACCACAATTGATAGGTTGCATGAAGCTATCTTGTTCTTTTTAATTAAAGTTTTTATTTTATTGATGATATAAAAACTAAGTAATTGAACTTTTGGCTTCAGTCATATTGAGGAGAATCACAGTTTTCATTTGCTAAATCTGAGGTTACCATGGCAGCAAATGGCTCTTTGGTTAATGCAATGTAACACATGATTAACCTTTGCCCTGTTTTCTGTTTCATTCTTTTTTTTCTGTGCCCCCAGAAATAACTGTCCCTAACCAGGCAGCCCTGGTAAATTAGGGAATCGGCTCTATAGGACCTTTTTGCTTCAATGCAACACTGCTAGAAACTTGGCCAGCATGCAGGCTGACATCATCGTTAAAAAATGGCTTGAAATTTATTGAATATTTTCTTTCTTTTCCGGCATTACAATCGAAATATGTATTCAAGGGCAGTTAGAGTCCTTCTAAATGGGCAAACAACAATAACAGAAAACCTTTTTTTTCTTTCTTTTTACATTTACAAATGCTTTTGCTGCCCACCACACAAAATGGCACTCTAGGGAGTGAGCCATCAAAAACTGCCACTTCCAGAAGTTTATGATGACAAGTTTTATATGTGCGTCCATCCATCCATCCATCTTTTCCCGTTTAATCCGTCAGGGTCGGGCCAGTGTCTATTTCCAGCAGACTATGGGCGTAAGCCGGGGTACACCCAGACAGTCTGTCGCAGGGCAACATATAGACACACAAGGACGCACAACCATGCGCACACACCTAGAGATGCCAATTTACCGATGTTTTTGGACTGTGGGAGGAAGCCAGAGTACCCGGAAAGAACCCACACATACACGGGGCCGGGACCGAACCCAGAACCTTCTTGCTGCTAGGCAACAGCGCTAACCACTTCACCACCGTACAGCCCAGTTTTATATGTGTTAATGTTTTTTGATAACAATGTGTATCAAAAATAAGAAGCAGTTCTGTTGTTTAAGAAAAAAAAAACTATGATTAGCTTTACTTGCTTTTCAGGTGTTCATCCATAAAAAAGGAATGCATAAAAAACAAGTTAACGGGCAATTGACATAGAAATATCAAGATAAAAAATGTGTTAGGTACGCCTGCACTACACATAAGATACATCTGAGCATGGCAAATTAATTATGGCTATGATAGATGGTAAGAGCAAAAGACGAAATAAAAATCTACAGCTTGTAATAAAAGATGCATGAGAGATATGAAGTAGTGTCTGTGCATCAGTGAGTAAAAGCTAAAAAAAAAAAGCTATCACACACTGCTCACATTTGCTGGCAGCTTTGGGTCTCCTTTCTGCAGCTGTTGATGCCCACTTGCACATAAACAAGATAAATTGATTACAACCTCTTCCTGATTGCAGTCCCCTACGCCCATCTCCTAAATCTAAATCGCAACTACAGAAACAAAAATAGGGCATCCAGCTCTCTTACAGCACATAGACAAATAAACAGTATAACCTTGTAGGAAAAAAAAAATAAAAAGAAAGAAAAACCTCAAACTGTAATTTTCTATCTGGGGATATTGTTGATTGAATTCTGTGTTTTTGGTATTATTTGGAAATGTGAAATTAGATTTATTTAAATTACATTACTTTATACATTCATCTGACTTCAGCTTCTTGTGCAGTATTCTCACCACATCCTGAAAACAATTGGACAATATTCTGCCAAAAGCCCTATCAGTCTAATTACCTACTGACTTTACACTCCATTGATCTGGGTTCTTAGCTTTTCAAATTATACAACACATTGTGTTTTAAACAAAGCCAAAACCTACTTAAAATTCAGAGATTAGGCTCACTGAAGTATGTCAGGAGTTTTGAGGGCTCATATCTAGCATGGAATACTTTAGGCCCACTGCTTTCCTTAAGACACCTGACATATGTCCTCTTTCATGTCTGGGCACCTTTACTCTCTCCCTGCAATCACTTGCAACTATTATTTGTCATATAACCTACAGCCCAATTTCCCATGTTTTCTAATCCATCACTCAGACAGTGCACTAAACATGAGAATTTATCTGAGATGCTGCCTTTAGCAGGGGACATTGCAGACTTATCTAATGGTTGCCTTCTGTTTAGAATGCATCATTTTATTCTGCTGAAAAGTTCTCATTTGCCCCCTTCTCTGATTTGGCTTGAGTGTTGGCAGTAGTGCCTTATTTAGCTGAAGATGCTAAAAAGTGTGCCAACTCTAAAGAATATAGTTGGCAACATGCTGTATAAAACAGCTGCGCTTCAGAAGAATCATATTTAGAGAGATAAGGGTGATATCTGTTTAGGCCCTCACCAGTTAGCCTTGCATCATGCAAGGCCAATTCTGGGAAGCAGATTCATCGTTAGTTTCAACAACAGTCACACTTTTGTCAGAGATCTTATTGTGCTTAGTTTTTTTTTATTGTTTAATGGGAGGCTATTTCCTTTGGTCTGTCAGTAATCAGTTCTCCAATCAGTTTCACAAATGCACTGTGAGGGGACTACATTTTGAAAAAATAAAAGAAAATGTAATTAAATGTTAAGTGAAGATTCACTGATTTTGTTTGATCTGGATGCCATTAGACCTGACATTTACACATGAGTGAAACAAACTTGTACAAATGTTTGTGATGTATGACTAATTTCAGTGAAGGATGACTTTTACACAGTTCAAAGGTGATTTATCAAATGGTAAAAAAAAAATAAAAATAAATAAATAAATAAGTCTGTGTGGAATAGTTAGAAGTTGTTGCATATGGGCAGAAAGCAAGGTCAGTGTTTATATCTAACTGTCAATGATTTAATGAAGCAGAGGAGGTCATCACAGTGGAGGTTTTTTTGTCAAGAGCAAAAAATACATCTGAGCCCTGCTTCCTAATACCCCATTGTTATATTTCAGTGAAGGTCCAATAAACAAACCAAATATTTTTACATGCAAAGAGCACGTCCCCTTTAGCTTTGTTTGTTTCCACTTCACAGACTTACAAGATCAATGCAATGCTGTTGCAATTATAACCATCAGCAACCATTTGGAATGATTGGATTTGCTCCAAAGGCTGAAAAATAGACTTAGGCCGTATCGTATGGTCGACTTTGCAGTGCTGTAAATCCGTAATTGGATAAATTGCAAGCAAGAAAGCCATTTCCCTGTGGGGGCAAGGGAGAGGCAGATCAGGTTTTTCTGCTACCAAAAAAAATCATTACTGTGTGGAAGAGAAAAAAAAAACTCCCGTAGCACTCCACACCTACTTCACACAATGGCATAAAAATAACGTTATTGTTTCGAGTGAGAAATATCCCTGGTAAGTTTTTTCAATCGTACTGAGATATTTGATAATGCACAACATTCATAGTACAGAATAGAAGCTGGAATTGTTTTATCAAAAGTTTTTTGTTAGCAGCAACAATAAAAGGCAAAACTCTTTTTCTACTCATTTGTTTTAAAGCTTTAACGCCACCCAAGAATTGTCCCTTACTTTCTTGATTTAGTTTTTCTTTTTAAGATTCCCACAGACAGCTGCAGAACCTGACCAAAAGAAAAAAAATAAGCAGCTGAAAATAGTGCAGCATGATAAAGTAACTATCTAGTTTACTTTGTAAAAACGCCCATAAAAAGAAAAAAAATGCCTTAAACTGTAAACATTCTGCTGCAGAATTAAATTCTTTTCTTTGCATTTTCTTCATTATTTTCAGTCACCCATATGCTTTGTTTCCCTCCTCTCCACCCAGTCACTGATAATGTAAATTAAACAAGGTAACCATTCCGTTTTTTACTTCAGCAATCTCATTTGAAGCACTATTTCAACAGACACAGTTATTTCACGTGGCTATAGTATCAGAGGGACTGCAGACATTTCAGAGTGGCAATAACCACAGGAATGCCACATTGATATTGCACTTTAATGCAATCTCAGGAGCCTCTGAGCAGCCCCGGTCTGATTGGATAATACCGACGCGCCGAGCTCTCAGGCATAAATCTTCATTCATGTATAAATCACTCAAAAATAGAGCAAGAGGATTTAAGTCACAAATCCTAAAAAAGCAATAACCACATGAGGGAGGAGAAGTCCAATGTGAGGCTTTTTCTACGTTCATTGAGTCATAACTGTGATGGCTTGGAAGAGTCCCAATAGTGTAAAAAGTTTGTGATGGGAGCACAAGGCTCTTCAAGACACTTTTGAATAAACATCATCACAGTGATTGTTAGGGAGACGGTCAATCAGGATGGAAATCCAGTGCAGGGTGAGGACTCTTCATCCTATGATGAGTGGAAACCAACTGCTAGAACTGCAGAAATGATGGAGCCATGAAAAGGTATCCCTACCGCTTGAACATTTTCACATTTTGTAACAATATGATTCCAAATTGTAATATATGAAATAAGGATTTAATGTGACAGATTGATATTAAGTAGAAAGATTATGTATTTTACAAATCCAGCTATTCTATGAAGGTCTCAGGGATAGATTAGAGAACACAAGTGAACGGCTTCATGAAAACCAAAGAAATCAACAGCTTAGGGAAAAAGGTGGGGAGAACAACAGAATTCAGTTAAACCAAAAATCTAAAAATTAAAGCAATGCATCTCAGCTACAACCCCCCCAACCAGATTGAAAATAATCAATCAGAGGAGAAGGTAAACAGCCTATGGTAACTCTGGAGGAGCTGTGGATTCACAGGTTAGGGGAGAGAGGCCAGCTATTATTTGTGAAGTTTATTTGATGTTTCTGAAAAAATATCATGAAGAAAATCATTGTTAAAAACAGCCATGTCATTTTTCACTTACTGTTTCTAGAGGACATAGTAAACTGTGAGAAAATGTTACTTTGGTCAAATGAAAACACAATCGAACCTATTAAACTCTTTATGTAGCTAAAAACTAATATTGCTCATCACCTTAAACACAGAATCCAGTTTGCATCTATGGGGAAAACAACCACAAACATAGAACCAGGGGGGGGTTTAGATCAAAGTGTATCAATGCGATGTGTTAGAATTACAAAGTCAGAGCTCATACCTAGATATAAGTGAAAATCCATGTTAAAATTTGTAAACAGCTGTTTTACAAAGTTCAATTGAGTCTGAGGTATTTTGGAAAGAATGGGCAGCAGCTCATTTAGTGGTGGAAAGCTGCAAGAGACACACTCCAAAAAGCCTGCAGCTGTAGCTGCAGTAAAAGGTGGTTCTACAAAGTAATGACTTGAGGGAGTAATTACACACGCACACAACAGCTTTTGGAAATGTATTATTAAAAAACAGAAAAGAAAATAGGAGAAAAAAAATCCATTCATACCATTTCTCAATGTTGCACTGTTTTGTGTTAATCTCATACAACGTGGAAAAAGTTCAAAGAGTACCTTCCTGTAAAATATATGAATTCTGGTCAAATCTGGCAGGTCAATTAGTTGGACTTTGCCTTTTTATAATTTCAGCAGAGGGTATGGGGTCCATTCGGCAGCTGTGAAGCTTGGAGTATAATCTGCTGGAATATTTGCTCCATAATTCAGTATTATTTTAATAAAGGTATCAAACCACCACCGGTCATCAGTCTTATCTTCCACTACATGGCTTAATTTCTACAGCACTTTTCATTTACTGTGCTGTAACGTGACTTCAAAGTGCACTTTGATATGGATCTCCTGTAACATCATGCCCCAAATTGCTGATCCCCCGAGATTCTGATGAAAGGCCCAAGAAAGTAAAGGATCTGATCTATAAATTGCCGTTCATTAAAGTAGAAGCTTTATTAGACTGTGATTATAACTCTTTTGCCAACATTATGCACAGAGTAGATCTGCCTAATGATAGGTCATGGACACAATTCAGAAAAGTATTGGGCTGCCACCTAATGGTTCAGTGTTAGGAAAATGAGTTTATTAGTATATATATGAAAATTTCTTCAAACTTACAAAATACTCTTTTTATTTATGGTTGAAAGCAAATTTCTAAATCAACTATGGAAAATATGTTTTCTTTAATTACTTTTACATTTACTGAACAGCACAAT
>JAUZNJ010003339.1:0-18577 GCA_034780135.1 Jordanella pulchra | reverse complement strand
TGTTAAAATATATATATTTTTTTCTTAATGGACATCCAAATAATGTTCTAACACCCCCCTCCTCCATCAGTCAGATATGGACAAACTTTAGGTGCATATCCAGCAATGCAGCCACATTTCCCTGGACTTTTAGAAGCTTTCCAGCTTGGAGACGGTTGCAAAACGTGTCCATATGTTCTCTTTGTCTCCTTGGCTGAATATGTGTGACCAAGTCAAATTTATTGGCCACCTTGCTCACAAACTCCTCATCACATGACGCTTTTACCCCTTATTTCAAAGTAAAACAGCTGCACTCAGGCTTGAAAGCATCCCTCTATTCAACTTGAATGTAAAACCCACTTCAGTTCTGGATTTATCAGAAAGCAGAGCTCTAACATTAAAGTCTTTTTTCTTTGAGTGCATTTGCAAAACTGTAATCTTGCCTGTTGTGTTGTTTGAAGTAATGGCTTCTTCCTCTCTGAATGCTATGTATGAACCTTTTTCCTGGAAAACCTACTTCCTGACATTATGTGTAGAGTACATTGCTATCCACTCAAGATCATCTCAGACTGCACACAGCAATAACACTCCACTGTAGGAGCAGCCTTTTCTTCAGAATTGAGTATAAGTCCACCAACTTCAAGGGAAAGCAAAAAAAAATAAAAAATAAAAATAAAATAAAAACATCATTTTACAGAGATGTTTTAGTTGCTCATTCAACCTTCGAGATCTCTAGACACCACACTGATAGATTGCAGTAGTGGATCCATCAGCATGTTGACAGAAAGCAATCCCAGCTTACAAAAAAAGTACACCCCATAATCCGGAGATCAAAGGTATTTATTTTCCAACATCTCAGTCACACACCTCATAGCCTGCCTGGAAGTCTGTTGTTGCAATGTTGCATTAATGCTGCTAATACTTTATGGTTTGAAATTAGTTTTTCGAATTAAATACTTTAACTACTTCAAACGGTACATAGTCAGGTTATATGCAAACACCATAAAGACCTGAATCCATTTGATTATAATAAAATGAGGTTTTATATACTTTAAGCATCGGTCCTAATAGTGCAAAGGCTGCAGGAAAGTGGCATTCGAGGACCGACATTGCCCGTCAGTGGTTTACATAGTGCTTTTTGAGCCTATATAAAACCCTAACACGTGGCGCGATGAGCTGACAGAAACAGACGTGGTGCCATCTACCAGCAGTACCACTCAACTAGCAGAAAGCCAGATGGTGGTCAGTGAAGCAGCTATTCAATAAGTCCCAACTGTGGAATAATGGAAAACCGACAGGCCCTAAAAGCCTAGCTAACACCAGTAGAACTATTAGCAACGATATACACTCACGTCTCTCACCTCCGTAGAAACAGCAGAATACCTCCTGAGTTTAAGTGTGCTCCAACGGTCACAATGTTTCCCCAGTGGACTTTCAATTTTTATCCCTCTCGGAATCAAACATCTCCAGTGCCTTTTTACACGTCAGCTTGGACTTTTTTGTTGTTTGTTTGTTTGCAGCTACGCTGTGAGTTCCACACTCACTTGTCTCTATTTCTTCGGCTAGTTAACCACTTGTACGCAAGAGGAGGGACATAAATCAGTCTCATTAGGTTATTTATGGTGTATATATATATAAAGAAAAGCTATATTTACTAAAACTAAGCAAAAACAAATCTTAACAGACTAAATTGAATCATACAGCAGTAGGATGTACTAATTTTTAATAAATATGTATGAAACCAGAATGACTAACTGGTGTATAAATTTAAAAATTGTCAATTAACCTCAAAAGGAGTAACAAGTGTAAATTTTACATCAAGGTGGACTGTTGAGCAATCTCTGTAGACCAAAACAGGATGCGTGGCGAGCAAAGCATCTCTCAACCTTCACTCCAGCTACAAACTTAGAACACCTTTTAAAGGAACAGGTCTAGTGAAGAAGTAACTTCAAACGTTAGAAATCTGTTACCCAAAGAACTTTATTTTGGGAAAAGATAGTCTTCAGGTGAACATTATGATTCACTGGACCCACGCTTAGCCATCTTGTTTGTGACATTTTATGGGCAGGGAGGGGCTTATTTAAAAAAAAACAAAAAAACAAAGAGACCGGAGAACAAGACAGGGATGTGACATCCTACTACATTGCATCTAAAAAGACACCTTTAATTCTTCACATCACATTTTTTTTTTCAGTTCTATCTAAAATAATGAATTGTTGCTTAATGGTCCTTTAAAATAAAATATCCAGGATAACTCTGTTATTTATACGTGCAGGAAAATCATTAATATATGATCTAAGGTCTAATGTTGGATTACTAAACACTCTAAATTCTAAAGCATGAAAAGCCTTTAAAGAGTAAAAGCTGGTTTCCTCACGTTGAACAAAACGTATTATCTGAGGTCAAGGTGGCTGTGTGACCACAAATACCTTCTGGAATGCAGATTGTATGAATTGTAAAGATAATGTGGCGTTTATGTCTATAGAGGTCACATCTTCATAGAAACTCTGAGCTACAAAGAGAAAAGAGACCATGGCCTGGTGGCCATGCAGGAAGAAGTGGGATTTATGATCTGTAAGGTCAGGAAAACTAAACTCTCTGGACAATATTCAACTAAAATAAGGTCAATTATGAAGCACTACCATCCAATTTAGTCTCTTAAGTACTCGAACAGTGGTTATAACACAGACCTGGACTTAACAACCCTTTTTAACCCTTTATTTGTTTATACTTCATAGCTAATGCTAAGAATTCATTACCAAAGTTAGATGTGCAGCAAACGTTCCTGTACTTTTAAGAAGTGTTTGAATGTATCAAAGTTGTGATTTATTGGGACATATTTTCATGACTTACTAAAACTTTTGTGCTTGTTTTACTATGAAGGCCAGCATTGTATTTGACATTTGGTTTTTTACATGAGGGTTAAGAGACAGAGATAAAATGAGTGGAATAACATGGTACTCTGCTGTACTAGTCCATTACTAAATAATAATTGAGACTAAAAGGTTCCAGGGAAAACTAATAGATGCTCTTATTTTTAAGAGGTTAATTGTAGTAAACGTGGTTTTATAAATCTAGTAGCTAGGGCTCATCCAAAGAATAATTAAGAAGAAATAAAAGAATTCAGCTTTTTATCACGACAAGAGCCAGTCTGTATGAGATTTAAAATCCTTAAGGCTGACCCCTGATTAGAGCTATAAAACAACACCACTGCTGTCTGGTATTGAGTAAAGCAAAAAAGTGTAATATTACTAATGGAAAAAAAACTATTAAGCTGTAAACCTTTCCTTTTTATCACTAGGTTTGTGTGGGTTTGAAAAAAAAGGCTTGCACACAATTATTATAATGAGAAAACACCACCATAGAGAAATATGGCAGCTCAATAAGAGAGTTTTGCAACTGCTCAGAATTATGGGAGCACTTCCAAACAGTTTGCACTTTTATAGGTTTGTCTGTCATGTTTCCCATGAATGAGTCTTTAATGTTTGTCCCAAGTTTGGTTAAATGCAATATCCTCTATGTTAGTTGGTTGCAGAAAAGCAACAGGTTTTGGAAGAACAAGAAAGCAGTGGAAAAACTGGAAGCCTACTACAGATGAGTAGGTCAAAGTTTGTTGTCGTCACATTTTATAGCTGCAGTGAATCTTTGCAGATTTACTTAAAAGAAAAACGTTAAGCAGACTGAAACCCACCTTCACTAAATCCAGGTCGATCTCCAGCACATTGGCTAACTGAAATTAAAAAATGGGGAAGAAGGTTCAGGAGGAGAAAAAGAACTGATCAGTAAAAACATAAAGAGACGACCTTCGGAGAGAAGGCCTACCTCAGCCACGTTGGTCTGCTCGTCAATAGACACAAAGATTTTGTAGAGAAGCGTTTCAAAGTAATCGCCCTGAACACGGTTCATGACAAAGCCTTCAAGAGGAGGCACTGAAACAGAAAGTTGACATCTATACATCTTTTTAATTCAGCTTGGTTATTAATCAGGAGCGTGTGAGCCTGAACTGCTGAAAGATCGATTAAATAAACAAGCTTTAAAACACAGAGTGGAGTACCTGAGATACAGCTGTCATCTGAGATGGGAACGTCCAGGTAAATAAAGCCCCGATTATATAAACCTGCAAAGCAAATAATGACACTTAGTGCACCACAAACTATTACTGCATCCATACACTGAAATATAAATCTTATAGCATTAACCAGACATCTACTTCGTCTGAGAAAAACAAAGGGAAGTTAGAAAAGTCTAAGCTACACTGAAGATAACGAAACAATGGCTTTGCTGCCCGACAGTCCTGGTAAATATAATCTAAAGGCCTCAGCATCATTACAATAAACAATCTGGCAGATGTGCTGTATTCATGTCTGGCATTACGTCACTTCCACTGATGTCAGAAGTGTCGCTGACAGCTCAGCTAAGGGATGGTCTTGATTTAATAAAATGATCCAGATTATTATTTTAAATAATCCATTTTTGTTTTTTTTTTCTTTTTTTCCATTATGATCTGCAGGACAGAAGTTTTATCATGTAGATAACAACACTACCTGCTTCAGTTCACAAAAGCGATAAGAAAGCCAGTCTTAAGCCTAAATCTTACACTAACAAGATGAGACCATACCCCTTATTAAATGAAAAAGATGAGGAGCAACGTTCTGGGAAATAATTCAAGCTGCATAACAAATTAAACTCCAATAAACTTCAGTTGTAATTTCCAAATCTGTGTGTTAAAAATAGCAATTATAAAGCAGTAATCGGATGATATATTTGTTAGATTAATGCCATGAATGCTAATCACACATTAGGAAAGCTGGATGGAGGTGTGCTGTGATGTAAACAGCGCATGTCTAATTCAGAAACAGAGATGTGAAAGCTAATAAGGTGTGGTAGAAAAAAATGCAATACATAAAGAAAAAGACTGAAGCTGGGGAAATCTGTGTTAAACATCATGGGAGTTTTTAGCAACGGTATCTTATTCCTGTGATTTCCTGCTATTTTGCAGCTCTAGAAATAATTCAAAGTAACTTGGCAGTTAATTGTGCTTTTCAAACTCCGATCCATCAACCTGGGACTTTGCTTCATGGTCCTGATAAATGAAGTCTACTGCAGGTGCAAGCCATACATCAGTAGGGCATTAGTAGAGTATTATTTCTTTTAAAGATGGAGTTTAGAAAAAAAAAAATCAGAAGATACAAATCAGAAGGAAGTGATTCTCCTATTTAGAAAAAAAAATATAATAAAATCAGATTGTACGTAAAACCACAGTAATTCATCAAGAGCCTTCAAATTATTTACGTAAAAGCAGCTTTCCTTTTTAAACGTTAGATAAAATCTAAACAAATCTAATACGTCCTGTGTCCCAGAACACTAAATAATAACAGTGATCATTTTTACATTGTTATAGTTTAATATTCATTTCTTTATCAGAACATGTTTATCAGCAGGACAGAGGAATCATATTTGTGTAAAATGTCCCGCAGCCACAAGGGGGAGACTACAGCTCCTCACAGCAAGGAACTGCAAACAGGATAATATCAATTACTCACTTAGTACCACGTTGTACTCCATTGTCCCGGCTAGTTGGGGACCAGAGTCGATCATCTTGTCAATGGCTTTCTTCTCCGCTGAAGAGCAGATCTGCATTTAACCAAAAGGAGAAGATGATTCAGCTTTAGTGTAAACTAAGTGAAGGAGTGCCTGCAATAAAATGTCCTAAAGAGAACAGGAAAAACCAAAAAACGGCTGAATCTGTAGACTTAATTGAGTTGTTCTTTTTACAAGCATAAATAAAGAAAACAACAAAAACAGAATCCTTAAAGTAGACTTATCTTTATAGTAAATTAAAGAGATTAGCAATCTAAGCATTAAAGTCACACCAAAGGCCTCAGATACATCAAATCAAGACTTAGAAGAAAAAAAGCTGATATTTCCAAATAAGTAGCATATTAGTTACATGCTGCATTAAAAATAAGAATATATCTTTTTTTAGTTTTTTAATTTATTTCTTGCACTGATGCAGCCAAGTTAAAAACAACCAGGGTCATAAAACTGATTCATGCATTCTAAAAATGAACGATGCAAGGTGTTGTTGAAGCTTACCCTTATGTCGTCCTCGGTGATGTAGCCCGTCTGAGCCACCCACCAGGGCTCCACAGAAATCTCTACTGGTTTAGATGGCAGTAGATCCCGCGCTGATTTCCTGCGAAAGAATTTCTGAGGACAGAAACAATTATTTTAATGAAAAACATTAAAGAGGGCAGCAAGACAAGGATACTAACTCTGAACATACAAAGCCTTTTTAGTTCCTTATTCATTTTACCTTTATTATGACATACCTCTGCCACCCTACACCAAATGTTGCTGCACACCTCTTGTCAGCTGGCCTATAGAAGGCTTTTACACTTTTCCTTCTTGCAAGAACAATATATTAGGTGTTAATACTTATTCTTGCATTCATTAGACTTGTCTTTAATGATAACAGAAGACATATATAGATGAAAACTATCACTGTATTGCTTAGCTTTTATTCAAAATGAAAATCTATGTATTAAAGTACCAGGTAATAATAAAGGACAAATGATGTTCACAGCTACAAAATAAGTGAGAACCTGCACCATGTATTTTTGAAGCACTAGTAAATAAGAGCACTTCAATCACGTTCTACGTTTTTGTTTTAAAAACAACAGGTAAATACTCAAACTATTGTGATTTCAAATCAACTTGACACTAATGCATAAATCTGAGAAAGGTTCAGGGTGTTTGATGCAGTGCTGGTCACATTATGTCTACTGCTGTTGATGTTCCAGTTTTAAAATGTACTATATTGTAATAATTTGTTATTGGGCTTTATGGCTTTTTTATCCTTTAATCTAGCTGTTATTTTCTACTTCAATAAATCTATTCTCGTTTTAAATGAATCATTTTTTGTGCACGGAGTAGCTATTTTTTAACTGTATTTTATTGGGATGCATCAATGTCTGTTGCCCTGATATCCTTTATTTAACATTTGCTTCCTCTTTGGACACCAAGAAAGACCAAGAACAAGGCTGAAGTTCCTTCTCTGATTCGGTTAACCAGCAGCTAAATCACTGTCACATGACCAAACAAACCCTGACATCCCATCCCCTCTCCCCACTGAAACGTACACAACTATGTGGAAATTAATATCTGCGGTTAATATCGGATAGGGCTGCAGCTAGAGATTCATTTATTAATCAATTGATCTGTCGATTATTTTTTTTATCGATTAATAATCTGACAGCTAGAGGTTCCGTAAAGAAGATTTTTTACAGAATTAAACCAGTTCAAACTAAAACTTGTCCAATTGAGGGGTTCTGAATAAAGCATATTGTCAGAAGACCAAGTGTTTTACCTTGCATGGAAATTAGTGTTTTTTTGTTTGTTTGTTTTTGGTATGACTCATGCTTTAAATGAGTTGCTCTGTCAACTAAAGGCACGTTTTAGAGTCTCTATACTTATACTGCAGATAACTATTAATCAGTTACTAAATAAGTTGACAACTATTACAATAATCGATTAATTGTTTCAGCCCTGATATTGGCCCAGTTCTATTTATCAGGCCAATGCTGATGTGCTTAAAATGATCCACATTGGCCATTACCAATATCAAGGCAAATAATGTATATAATCCGTCCTTAGTATTTTATATGGCCTACTGATGAACTTTAGATGACAATTAATCTGTTCAGAAACGGCTAGGACCCCTTTTGAAATAAATAATTAACATCTGAACCTAATTGAAAATCTTTCTGGTATCTTTTCTGATACCAGAAATGTAGACGATATTGTAGAAACACCTTTTTCTGGGTGTACTAAACCCAATTCAATTCACTTTATTAATAACATGTCATCTCAATACACTTATCAGAGACAATTCAGTCAGATTACACATTCAGATAGTTAAAAATTTTTCTATCTAAGGAAAACCAGCTGATTGCATCGACAGCAATCTCTCACACCAAGCATGCATGTAGCGACAGTGGGGAGGAAAAACTCCATTTAATCAGGAGGAAACCTCCAGCAGAAGCAGGCTCAGAGTGAGCGGCCGTCTGCTGAGACCGACTGACTGGGGTTCATGAAGACATTTTACAGCTTATGTTGTCCAACAGGATCACATCCAGTCTAATTTGAGGCTTTATCAATTTTACGTTTATTATTATTATATGTTTTCTTTACACACTGTTGTTTTCAACCTTGGGTCTTGTTAAGAACCTCGGGTGTCATTTTCCAATAGAATAGATTTAATCAGAATAGGATAGAATTGATAACCGGCCATTAAAAAAAATAAAAACAAACAAACAAAACAAGCAGACGGGGAGTAAAATACCATCATGTTTCCATGGTTCATTAAAAAGTTTAGCGCCTGAGAGAAATGCTTTAAATTGAAAGAAGAGTGTGTAAAGAAAACGTATAATAATAAACTTAAAATTATTAAAGCCTCAAATTAGACTGGATGTGATCCTGTTAGACCACATAAGCTGTAAAATGTCTTCGAATTAAAAAAAAAGCTTTAATATCTATAACTTTTTTTTTTTTTTTTAAACAACACCTGAAACCTGTGTTTATATAACATTTTTGATGTGTACTGTAGACTTTCTAAGTTAAGCGTCTATAACCTCAAATTTAAGAAAGAAAATACTAATAGGAATAAAGATATCCTACTTTGGAGGACCTGCACTGGTTCATGAGGTCAATGTACTGGTTTCTTCCAATGCCAAGAAGCCTCAGACCTGTGTGATGACAGGAATAGAAAAAGTTAGCCATTTTATTTAAGTTTCACAACCTGGTCCTAAACATAACTGCAAATACTGTGATAGTTAAAACCCAAGAAGGTATAACAGGTTCATTCATGTCAAACCCAGACACAAGTGGATAAATCTAGACATGAAAAGTTGCACATGAATAGCAAAAGAATGCAGGTTAAAAAAAAAAAAATCAAAATGTACATGTGCGTCATGATATGGTGTATTGTGGTGCTTTAAAATTAAGATATTTGCAATTTTAGCAAGAAAACACATTCTGAAACAAAATAAACAGTAACTTAAAACAGCCTTCTTGCAATAAATGTACAAAGTTTTTACTCTCTGCTGCTGTGAAGTGAGGAAGCAGCTATTTATGGAGGTGAAAAGTTTGACAAGCAGTTTCCTTATCCGATTATTTGACCACTTCTTATGTTTAGTTCAGTAAGAATCAACAACTCTAATTCCCCAGAAGTCGGTATGTCTGTCTTTTTGCAGTCAGTGTGCTTCAACTATACAGATACAAGATGCATTTAAGGACTTGTTGGACCTGGAAGATATGAAAAATACTTGTGTCCCATGACAGCTTTGACACTTAAATGAAAGTTTGTTTGTTTTTTTCTAACTCTGTTCTTCAATTACAAATAAACAATACGTTTTGATTGATTTAATTTCATCACAAAACGTTCCTTTTAAGAAATGTTTCTATATTCATAGACTTTATGTAAAGCTTATAAGATAAAAATATTCTGACATAATTGTATTGATTTGATCATAAATGACTCAAAATGATAAACTGTGTAGACAATAGCCATCGATGTTAAGAGTTAAGGTGAAGCTAAACGGTTGATCACTCTGGTCCATGGCTGGGTTTTTGTTGTTTAAAATTTTAAACTTTTAAAAAGATCTGAATTCATTTTACTGTTCAAATTTGTTTCACAAACACAGAATCTGACTTTGTTTTTTTATCACTTTCATCGTATCAACATTAGTTAAATATGTAAACTTTACAGGAAGAGTTACAGTAGTATACATATGTTTATATAAGACAAAAGTATAGTTATAGTGCAGTATGTTTATTGTTTCCGAAGAGAGTATCTGACCACTCAGGCTTCACTGCGTTTCTGAGTGACAGCTGGAGAAAGAAGCAGTTTTTAGTAACGGCTCGTTTCAGCAGATGTAAACCTGAAGGTAAGAGACTAAAACGCCTATGAGCAGAGTGTGTGGGTTCAGCAGCTCTACAAAGAGGGAAGGAAACCCCCCATTGTTCTCTCTGCAGACCAAATGGTGCATTTCAGTTTTGATCTGTCCTATTTTGTGGCTGAGACAAACCGTACAGGTGATGGAATTGGACAAAACACTTTGAATAATGGAGGTGCGGAAGATGATCTGCAGCTACAGTGGAAGATTCTATTTCCTTCTGAACTGTGAGGTGTGATTGCTACGGCAGTCACGTCATCTGTAAACATCCACAGATGGATGGAGGTTCAATGATTCGTGTACATGGAGAAAAGGAGGGGGATGAGAAGACACCCCTGTATAGAGCATAAAGGATAAAGCAATAATAATCAAATCCATGTTATATAGAGGAGAATAACTGAAGATAATGAAAGTGAAGGTGTGGATCTTTGAAACAACAGTGCTGGTTAGAAATGAACATGTATTCAAAAGATATTCAAGCAACAAAAGAAAAGTAAAAATATACCTCAAGAAAGAGCCTTTTCAAAGTTTGATCACCAAAAAAACTATAAAACCTTATAATTAAAAACTGATTTTAACAAGAGCTATTTGTATTTTATTAGGCTGTCTTTGTCAGGCATCATGATAGATTTGGAACTTACAGGACAGAAAATAAAAAATAAATAAATATGGGGGGGTATCTGAAAGAAGGAAATGCATGTCATGCAGTATCAAAATTATTCCCCTCCGTCCGTTCGTGTGGAAGACTGGTTGCCAGGTTTGCTGATGTGGTGCAGGTCAGGGGCAAAAACAGTTATGTTTATCTAATCATGTATTTGCTAACATTAATACTGAGAATTAGGGCTGCAACAAATGATTATTTTGCTAATCGATTCATCTGTTGATTATTTTTTTCAATTAATCTATTAATAATCAGATGGTAAAAGGTTCCTGAAAGAAGATTTTTTTACAGAATTAAACCAGGTGAAAGTAAAACTTTTCCACCAGAGGAGTTCTGGATAGAGCATATTGATGGACAGAAAAGTTTTTATTAATCTTAAACTCAAAAGTATTTATATATTTTTTTTAACAATTCTAGTATAAATTCTGCTCAAAGTGGGGTGAACTGTCAGCTAAAGGTATGTTTTAGAGTCTCTATAGACCAGTTAACGATTAATCGATTACTAAATTAGCTGGCGATTATTTCAATTATCGATTAATCCCAATTAATCCGGTTAATTGTTTCAGCCCAAACTGAGAACAGAATGAACAAGACTGCAGTGACTTGGTAAGTCACTGGGCTCAAGTCAAGTCAATTCGCAGGTCAGGAAGGGCAAGTTAAAGTCAAGGGAGGTGTTATTGATTTTGATCAAGCAAGTCATTGGTCACAAATCTGGTGATTTGAGTCAAGACTCGAGTCAGGTTAATTGACTTGATTCCCCCCCATCTCTGCTGCATGGATTAGAGAAAATATAGAAACTCATATTTTTAAACCTGATTGCTATTTAGGGAAAATAAATCAAATTGTCTCTTTTTTTTTTAACCATTGAACCCTGGAAAAAATAATGTATTAATTAAAAAAAAAAAAAAATCACAGAAGTGATCAAAAATATTTTTTCTCACATCTAAGAACAGAATGACACGTTCATACATATACAGAAAATCTGATCAAATTCTAATAGAAAAAAAAGCTACATTTTAATACAGTTCTCAGACGCTTTAAATCCAGAGCCGCTTCTTTAATGTGCTGGCAAAGTCTGGTGTGAGCGAGCTTAATGCCAAATGAAAATGTAATTCTTTTCTCCAAAACGACAAACAGAACGCTGCTGTTAAATCAGGACACAAACATCCACCCACGGCAAACTCTTTCAGGCACACTCGCTCTGCATCTCCATCCGCCTACTTCTGCACGGCGCCATCTAAAGCTCCTCCTGAGGGGATTATTGGAGGGAGGCACCCTCTGAGAGTGGCCTTCTGTCTCCACAGTTTGACACCTCTGCACTAAAAGGAATCAGCCACTCACCAGGCCGTGCCAAAGCCCGTTTCACTAGGCAACAGAGAGCGCCTGGACTGCACGTGAACATCGCAATATGAAACCAACCGCAAAATTGGATTCCTCATGAGAGGCTTAAAAAAAATGACAGCTGACCACATGTGATGCCGACTTATGTTTTTGCAAAATCAAACAAAAGGTGAGACCATGTATATGAAATACTGCAAACCAGCCAATCTAATATTTTCATTTACCAAACAATTTTCTGTAAAAGGACTAAACACTTTTTTGTTTTTTTACAATACTTTACTGTAAACAAAAGTTTGACACAACTCAATGAAAGAATTACATTAAAAAGAAAAGCAGGTATGGGTATGATCTTTGCATTGTTTTTCTTCTTTATTTTAGTTAAGCTGTGTTAAACAGGTACTGGAAAGATTTTACAACATCTGTGAAAACATTTTTATTTTATTAAGCTAACTCAAACAATGAACTAATTTCACTACACACAGAGTATTATCTCCTGAATGCTATGCACTTTCTTTAGGATACTTCTGTGAAAATAATAATAATCGAAGCCTTAAATTATATTCTGAAAACCTGATTTTTTTCTATTATCTAAAAGCTGTAATCATCAGAAATAACAGAAACCACTTATTAAAACTACAGTATACAATTTTTAATTTGTTTTCCTTTTAGTGATATAAATTGATTATTAGCTTTATACCAGTTCTAAATGTATTTAAATCTATTAAGGCACATTTTAAGATGAGATTCAGTGATAACTTTCCAACCACCTTTTCACAATCAGAGCATAAATCGTGTCATTGAATAGCTGTGCATGGAACCAGAGATGGAGGTTTGTGGAATAGATGTAGGAGATCAACAGAAGCTTTTTAATATTATTGCAACATTGCGGGCATGAAGAGGGAAAATTGAGGATATAAAAAGAAAAAAAAACTCACAGTCAGCAGCAGTGAAGTTGGGCAAGGAGTCGTAACTTTTCTCACTGTTCATAATATCCTGGAGGAGCAAAAAAAAGAACGGGTGGGAAAGAAAGGAAGGAATTAAAGTGTGTCACCAACTGCTGATTAATAAAAGGATTATCTGATTTGGCTGCTGAGCTAATTTCCACTCCCAGTTTTCATTAAGTTCTGAAGATGGATTAACAATATGACACAGCTTTGGGCCGTTCAGTGGTCTCCGTTAAAGCTCCATGGAGTTTAGTTAACTAGGCAAAGGGGAGATGACAAGGCCTTGGTAAATGAGCTGAAGGCTAAAACTGTTGTTCTACTACCTGGTTTAAAAAGGTCGCAAAACAACACAGATAATGTTTGTCAAACCTCTCCAAATAAAATAAGAAGTTTGTGGGAATGCAGACAATCTGGCCTGTTCATCATCCACAGAACCTGAAAAGTAGCTAAATGCCTGCAGTGTTTCGTATTTGACTATTTCAGCAGCCAGTTTCCCCCCCACTTTCATTTGTCTACAACACAAACCTTTCACAAACTGAATTTGCAGAAAGAACATTATAAAGAACCCAGCAGAAACACTTGTAGCAATAAGGCGTCTGGTAGCATTATTCTACCGTAGGACAAAACTATTCTAATAACACAGCTATTTACAATTGCTTATCCTGTTTATGTATAAGCAACTTTTAATAGTGCAGTACAGCTAGAAGGTACATGAGGTTAAAACTTGGAATTTCAAATTCCAATCTTCCATTACTTAAAATGACATTTTTAAAGGGATATTGTGTAACGATGAAATTGATTACTGTGTATACATATGTGTATCATTACTTCCACTAATAATCAGATACATTTTTTGCAAAGAACCGTATATTGGTTTATACATAAGGCTGGTCACCTGTTTGCAAAGTGACAGTACTGCTTAAGTTAGCCTAAAGCCATTTGGTTTAATAAGGCAGAGTTGCACGTTACCATCGAAAGCGTAACAATCCCGAAAACATATATTAGTCTTGTTGGTAACAAATTGTAGGTTTATGTGGGTTTAGTAGCTTTCAAAGCTGCAGTGAACTCTGGCTTTTTGTCCCAGTAAATGCCAGCTTGTAGAGACTTTCAGTCCTCCTTTATCATGACAACTGCAGCTAATGAAACCATCTAAAAATTAATTTCAGTGCAATGTCTGTCTTTTACATTTCTCTTTTTCCTTAATGTTTTATTCATTAATCGAATTACATGGTTTCATCTTCGTTGTCGAGTATTTTTGTGTGTTTTTAAACACGATTGCTACTGCATTACCTGCCTGAGGCAGTGACAGGCTATGGTGTAATGTTTGTTTGAGTGAAATACCTGCATTTACCTGCTAGATGGCAGTAATTTTTACACAATATCCCTTTCATATTGCCATATTTTTATGTCTCATAGAAACAAGAGGGGCGAATCCTAATAACAGTCAAAGATTTTTTGAATCTTGTTTTTCCTAAATGAGCCGTTGCTTAAATAAGCTTTATAACAAATAACAATAATAGCCAGCATGATCAAATTTCCTTGAGCCACATATTCTATTCTAATAGCAGTTTCCCCCACAAAAAACTAAAACAATAACACACAGTAGAGTAATAAAGCTGAGCTGTAGATATATGTGGAAGTTGTCCTTCCACGGGCCTGAAAGCTTATCTTTGCAAACGTCAGTCAATATTCGGCACTTCATTAACTGATGTGAGCCGTCCAGCAGACTAAGCTCAGTGCAGAGAAAGTATCATCGATTTTTCTCTTAGGATCAAGTATCTGTGTGTCCCTGAGCTGCTACACTGTCTTCCAAAAGTGTTCATCTCCCTTAAACTTTTTAATCTTGGGACGATTTTGAGCAGAAAGATGTAATGGGTGGAAAAGAAACAGATGAGACAAAGAATAAACAACCACTACTTTGACTACCTGAAAAACAACTAATTGCTTTTCTGACCATTGACTGACACCTAGTGTCTGTCTGATGCAGTTATATATTTATAATAACTAAAAACAGAAGTTTTCCTTCAAACAACAGGCTTTTTGTTCTTTGGTTCTTTTTGCTGCCAAATAATCAGTCTACAGCTAGATTATCATTGCAAATTTGTTCAGGTGTTTGCAACAAAAACAGACTACACAATAACAATTTATATAACACGATGTAAAAAAAAAAAAACATTAAAGTATGTTTATATCTTTTTTTATTTTATTCTGTATCATTGATTGTAAACTTTATCAAAACAAATCTAAGACATAACAAAATAAAAACTAACTTCCTCACCTCCATGATTCCTATGTAGTAGGAGAACGGAGTGACTCGCAGCCCTTTGACCATGATGTCAGACAGGTGGTAGGGGTACAGCATCAGGTGGTCCCGGCTGTACTTTAGCAGCTCCTCGTAGTACCTGCGCTCATCCTTCCTGACATGGCGGACTGCTCGATTACAAGAAGAAAAACGACGCACACAAACCGAGAGCAGTCAGGTCAAAGCCAAAGGCGGGTCCATGCAAAGGAAAGTTTAAACTCAATCAATAGCTCATTAATTCAGGCTAAAATGACAATCAGTTATCTTAGAACACAAGGTGGTCAAAGGGACAGAAAACCTGCTTTCACGTTGATCAAATGCAGCACAAATGATAGAGCCATTCTTAAAAAATTCACTGCACCTATTGATTTTTCCTGTGCTGCAATGACTTTCCTGATGCATTTGTGTTCTGCACCAGTGTGGAGGACAGAAACGCTCACCTAGGTTATTGCGGAATCGCAGCTGGTTACGGATGCTGTACAGCAGCACATGCTTCTCGTATTCACGCTGTGAGTTGCCCAAACTCTGCAAAAAAGAACAAAGGTCAACCTGTGAGGCTCAATCGCAGGATCACCCTAACTGAACAGGCAGCAGAAATAAACATGGTCGCCCCACAAGATGCTTCCTTTCCAGCCAGTTGTGCAATGTGAACAGTTTTCCTGTTATGCTAACCTATTTCCTGGAGTAAAAGTAATTGTGATGTCATTGCATACAAAGAAATGTAGAAACGTTAACCAGAAAGGTTAACGTATCTGTGTATTAAGAATTGATTTTTGCAAAGAAATTGCAGAGTTGATGCATCGTGCATAGAGCTTTACTGGATTATGCGTTCTATTTCATTTTTTTAAGCTATCTGTGTTTTGCTGGACAAAGGCTGACTAAAATTCAGAGAACAGTTTGTTAAACAAACTGCAATCGGAGTTCCATTTTTTTTACATTCCTCATTGCAGATTTGAATCCATACAAACATATCATATTCTGTAATATATTATAGTTTATAACAATACTCATTAAGAAAAAAAACATTTAAAAAGATATAAAAAAAAACTGATGATAACAAAATATTGACTTGTTGAGATGATTGTTTATTTTTATCAACAGCTGATATAGCTACTGTTTGTGTTGAAAAACTAAAAACTAATTATACATAACCATAAACATCGCAAAGTTGTACGTGGAGGCGGTATCATGATGTGGGGATGCTTTTCTTCAGCAGACAGGAGAGCTAAGGATACGATTTAAGTCATTACATACAGAAAACCAGTTTGGTTTGCAAAAGAATTGAGGTTCACCATCCATCAGGACAAAAGCTTAAAAGTCTTCATATGTCTGAGTTATTTAGGAAAAATAGAGGGACTTTTCAGTCATTATGCAAAGCAGAATCAGACTTAACCGGTTGGATACAAATGCAAAGCAAACTTGATTAGATTTCACTGGCATCACTACTTATATTTTCCCTTCAAGTTCCCAACAATACAATATTTTCGGATTGCTAAAAAAAACCCCTCAGTTCTGTAGGAAAATGGTGTAAACTTCTAGCAGGATCCACTAGAAATCACGCAACAGTAAGAAGATCTGCTTAAATGGGTGAATCAGTAGAGAGGATTCGAGGGGACGATGCATTAAAAAAAATGCACAATTAAAACAGATTTTACATCAGGAAATCTGCAGGTGGGGCCCCTCCATGCGCTAAGATCATGTGGCCCCTCGTATCAACCGATCTGTCATGTGATTTCAGAGTAGCAGAGAAGAGGTGGGCTGAATGGCTTCAGTAGATGGATGGCGGTCAGTTATTACTCCGTAGCGGAGGAGGAGACTCTGACAGCTGCATGAATGACACGGAGCTCCTCCGTGACATTGACAGTCCCTGTCCTGTGCTCCATCTCCCCTTCCTCCCCCTCCTCTCGTGAAGGAAATATTTGCAGCCACCGTACCTGTTTGACATTAGCTGGCAGTTTGCTCCACGGATAATTCTGCCTGATGTGAAATTCCACGTCCGTGTTCATCGCTAGCTACCGAGCTGGCTAAGAGCAGAATCCTTCGAGGCGACTTGATACGGGGTCCCGGGCAAGTCCACGGTGACTTCAGCCCTCCTGGCAGCCGACCATAAAGCACTAAATAACCCAGATATGAGAAAGCGTTTAATCCGGTGGTTATTTTCCTTCACAATAAACGATCACTTCCTTGTTGTATTTTTCAGAGAGGTCCTCGTCACTTCCGGTTAAAGCGTGACGCTGAGCTGAGTGCCCCCCGAGGGCGAAAGAGTGGGGGCATAAATTAGGTTCTAAAGTAATTTTTCTTGAAGTATTTTCTGTATTTTTTAATGGTTCATTAAAACCATATGAGGAGGAGGCTGGATGCTCTTGCCAAATTATAAAGAAAAGTTTCTTCCAAACAAAAATAAAAATAAATGCATTTAACTTTTATAAGTGACAACTTTACACAAATAAATGTTGCTGCAACCCTCTGTTGTAGCCACACTGACACAGCTGCTACTATAATGTCGCAGAAATGAGAAGCAATTAACTTTGTTTAATTTTAGGCAAGGTGCATGCAAACCCTCTGTCTGCACAGAAGATTAGCGCGCTGCAGAAGTGAAATCACCAGCAGGTTTGGTGGTAGTCAGAGGACCTTGTGGTTCACATGTAAGGCAGCCTTACTTCTGTCAGTGTGCCCTAGGCATATGCGGTTCAAGACAGGGGCCAATGTCCCTGTGTCCCTGTAAAACTGGTTCTGTAAGTACAGTTTTTAAGTGTATTTTATTGATTTTTTTATACTGTGATGGAGTAAGCTGATTTATGTTTGAAATAAGAAAAAAAACGTCTTTTTTTATTTCAAGTGAATCTAATGACTTTATTTTAAGAGCAAAAATGCCAATTTCCTTTGGTTTGTTAAATTAAGGGCAGACTTATTTTAAGAAATTTTTTACTTTTTTAGATCAGGTTTGTTTTATCCTAAATCAATTTCTTATGATGATATACATTTAAGGGCTGCATGGTGGAAAAGTCAGTAATGTTGTTGCCTTGCAGCAAGAAGGGTTTAATTCCCTGATCAGGATCTTTCTGCACGCAGCTCGGATGTTCTCCCAATGCATGTATGGGTTCTCGCCCAAGAACTCTGGCTTCCTCCCACAGTCTAACGACATGATGGTTAGGTGAACTGGCATCTCTAAATTGTCCTTTGGTGTGAGTGTGTGTGCATGGTTGTATGTCTCTGTGTTTCCCTGTAATAAACTGGCAACCCGTCCAGGGTGTACCATACCCATCGACTGCTGGAGATAGGCACCGACCCTACTGTGATCCTGAAGGATTAAGCGGGTGGAGATGGATGGATGGATGGATGGATGGATGGATGGATGGATGGATGGATGGATGGATGGATGGATGGATGGATG
>JAUZNJ010003328.1:0-18577 GCA_034780135.1 Jordanella pulchra | reverse complement strand
ATGTAGGCAATTTTACCAGAGGTGGCCAGCATCATGAAGAGATGATTTAGGCAAAAAAATCATTTTTGAAAAAAAAAATGACTTAGGCAATTATTTTAAGAAGGTGACGATATGTTTTTGAGACCTTTTAGTCATATTCATGCTGTTAAACATGAAACAAATTTAGATTCTGATAACATCCACTCAGATAGCAATAAGCACAATTTATACAATTTCTTACAAAATTTCTTTCATTTTAGCCTAAAGCATGAAGTACAATTACTTCTTATATTGCAAAGTTATTTAGGTAATGGTTGTGGTATGTTAAGTTTTTGGTGTTCTCGGTACCAAATGTTGTTCATGGTAGCAAACACAATCCTCTGCAGGGATCTTATATGTTACACATATTCTTTTTTGTCTTTTTTGATACCAACACTAACATTTTGACTTATTATGTACTTTTTCCTAAGAAATTTAAAGATCCTTTTTTTGCATTTGTTTTATTTAATGATAAAAGTTGAGATCCAGTGTCATCAAAGGGAGTCATCCTGCATATCTATGGGTCAGATCTTCAAGCCACAGACAAAAAATATTTATATCGCACTGATAGTACTGTTGTTTGAAAAACAGACATCAGGAGAAATCAGTTCGTAGCAAAAATAAATCTCTAAATCAGTTTTTTTTTTCTCAGACAGAAATAAAAGCATAAACAACAGCAAAAACAACAACAACAAAAAAAAACACTCAAACCAGGATTGTTAGAAGGATGTTTCTGCTGCCGCTCACCTCGATGAGGAAGAGGCTGGCTGCAGACGTTGGGTGATGGTACACGTAGACAGTTAACAGCACGCCGGCGATCATGATGAGCATCACTAGCAGGATGCCAAGGATCAGACCAGTGTGCAGAGGATGGGTTCCAGGCACTCTGTTGACGGCGCTGTCAGCTGGCATAACTAGAAAAAAAAAAAACTATTTTCAAAGGCTACATTTTTTAAATACATTTGCTTTAAAAACGTTTTCTAATGTCTTTGCAGTTCTGTTAGCAACCACTAGGGGTCAATCATCATTTAGAAAAGACTTTTAACATGCCCTTAAATTCCCTTCATTGTTCAAGACATG
Organism: Jordanella pulchra; assembly: GCA_034780135.1. Taxonomy (NCBI): domain Eukaryota; kingdom Metazoa; phylum Chordata; class Actinopteri; order Cyprinodontiformes; family Cyprinodontidae; genus Jordanella; species Jordanella pulchra. The sequence continues at coordinate 17,479 of JAUZNJ010003328.1, read as the reverse complement.
TTTTTCTATAGAAAACCGTCCAGCAAATGTAGATACACTTATATAAACATGCATGTATGAAAAAAAGGCAATTAAAACTGTATTCTGCAGTTTTCTGGCCTGAAAAGATTAGTTGTTGAATTCAGTGTTTAGATATAAAAGCAGGATTATTTTGTCGTTCTGCAGACTCTACAGATATTATGATGGAGCTTTGGAAAGACTATAACCTTTAAACCTCAACCCATCTGTTTTTATCTTTAGGGGCCTAATTTTAAGAGAAGAAAATGTCATTGTTTGCAATTTTTAGCAAAAGAAAAACTCTCGAATTGAGAATAGGCTCAGCTCATATGAATGAAACAGAATGGAAACTAAAGCCCAGTGTCATACATATTCTCTAGGTGTACAACAGGTTCAGGCCAAATCTATTTTCTTTTCCTCTGTCTGCCCCCTGACAACCTCTCCCCAGGCTTCTTTTTGCCTTTAATTAGCACCTGTAGGCAGCACAGAGCTTGTCAGCCCACCAAGCTCTCCCCTGACTCTCTGCCTCATTCATTTCCAACACGGAGAATAACAGGGCGGTAATCAAACCTGTCCAACATGAGAGCGTTCTCTGTAAGTGTGAAGCACTGTAGGTCAGAGCAGCCAGTATGGGCTGAGAAATATTAATAACATGGAGAAATAGCTCAGGTGTAACAAAAATAACCGACTGTATTCAGTTTTAAGCAAGAGAGAGACATTTATTTTTTCCTTAATTTTTTTTTAATCATGCATATTGTTCGGTAATAGCAAGTCCAAATAATATGAAGGGCTTCTGATCTGTCTCACTGAAAGGTTATAGTAGGGGCTGTCTGACAGAGAGGACGGGGTGATCAGATATCAGGAGTCCAGTTGAATCCAAACAGTGAGAGTTTAGTCTGCTCTCCTGCAGAAACAGTTTAATCTGGAGCCTTAAACCCAGATGAGAAAATGTAGGAGGCTGTAAAAGCCTAAACAAATTCACCATAAGACTGGTTGGTGTGGAGGTTTACCAAACTACTATCATTATCACCAGTAAGGACAATAGTTCTGTCATCATTGTGTCTTGCAACCCTAAAAATTTGTCACAAAAGATGGAGAATAAAGGACATAATTAAACAGAAATACTGGAGCTCCTTTAGTGTTTATGTTCAGTGCTTTTATAATATCCATCAATTCCCTGTCATAGTGTCTATATATTCAAAAAACAGTGATGCATAAAACCATTGAAATTATCTTTATATTGATATAAATTAAGAAGAAAATGTAAGCAAAAGCCTACTGGGAAAGCTACATTTAAATTCAGGTTAATTAGATTCAATATAATTAATGGCATGAGTGAATTAAACAGATATTATCTAATAAATTTGCCTGCTTTCTACTTCAGTGGTAGAGCATAAATGTGTGGTTTATCAAAGAGTACCGCTGTCTGCATGACCATACAAGGCTAAGATACAAACATCCCCAGATTTTTATGTCTCGAAAAGCAAGAATGTGTTTTAAAGATTCTGTATTCAGTGTAGAATCATTCAGTTTCATTTTGATCCATGTGTACACTTTAGTGCTTTTAATATTCTTAATCCAAATCTGCCTGAAACAAAACTGAAAGTTAGTATTTTGTGTGTTTTCACAGATCAATTAAATAGAAACTGTTTGCTGATAAATTATTCAACAAATTGTGGTTTGACCAGACAAGACACAGTAAATATTAAACTAAGGATCAAACGAGGAAAGACCAGATTTTGATAAAAATCTAATTTATTTGTAAATAAAATAGAATAGTAATGAGTAAAATGTTAAAACGGTGAGCTTTCTTCCAATTAACAAGCAGATCTACAGCTTTTAATAAGGCAAAAATGTTACAAACATTCCTTCCTGCAGCAGCAACAATCCAGCCAGTATTCTGGGAACGAGGCTTCTCTATTATCTTGGGTCTGACACAGAGCTTTAACAGCATAGTGAAATGAATCAGAGGACAAACGACCAGAGACCCTGAAAAATCAGTCCCAAAGAAGGCTACCACTGCACCACCTCACACTTCACCTAAAGAAACCGACGTTATCTGAGACGATTCCAGTGTGAGTTCCTGAAAAAAAAGGTGATTTAATCCTGCTGTGCTGTTACTGCAACAATAATCACCTGAAGATGACCTCCAATGCTTAAGCTGTTCGTCCTTATATCTTCCTCACAGGCTCTTTTCACTTTAACTAGCGGCACATTGTCATACAATGTGATAAAAAGGTTTAACCGATGGGAAAAAATGCAAAAAAACACCCTCCCAATGCCAGAACGCAGCAGATTTCATGGCATATGCTGTGTGAATAAAAGTCATAAATTTGTCATTTCTCTTAAGTCACAAACGCTCTTTTTTTTGAAGAAGTCATTATAATAATCTGTTTTTAAGGGACTCACCTTGGCTGTCTCTGAGATGCTGTGCAATCTTGGTATCATCTGCAAGGAGACAAAGAACCGCAGGAGTCAGACAAAGTAATCAGACTTTCTCTTTGTAGTTTGTTTTTATGCTTTAACTCTATCAGAACTTCCCTTGAAGGCCCCAAATGAGACGAAGCTTCTTTCATTAGCCAACCATCTTCATTTACTATCGTTATTAAAAATGAATGCTTTGAATATAATGACTGAGCATCAATAATTCAATACATAATATCAGTCTGGCGTTAACTATACGTGTAAAATATGGAAATGTAGCATGACCCACTTCAGCTTCAAGGGTAGCAGACATTTACACGCACCGTACCATTTACATTATGCTAATCTAGCACATTTTCCACCAGGTCTATTTGCCTCAATGGCTTCATTCAGAAAGAACTGCTGCTTAGAGTTTAAAAAACTACTCCTCTAGGGCCACAATCGAAAGCATCCTGTGTCTTAGTGTGATATGGGGAGGCAGCAACGCACAGGAAAGGGGGGGACTTAGCAGAAGTAGTGAGGACAGTGGAGGGGATTGTAGAATGCACCAGAAAAAGGCTAGATACATATCTAAAGATCTGACATCCACACATTCCACTGTTTGTCTTATTCCCATTAGAAAACGATTCAGAGATGTTGTTCGTCATTTGTGAAAGCGTTTTTTTTTTAAACTCAAATCTGTGTGCTCTATGTGCATTTTGAGCCTTCTTGTTAAAAACGAGAGAATTAAATATTCTGGTTTCTAATTTAGTTGTTTAAGGAGTTCAAGTTGATCTTAAATCTGAGGGGGAAGGTGATGAAAGTATAATAATAATAATAAGAAAGCTGTAAGAAGTCCTGTGAACAGTTTGTCACATATCATGGGGGGACACTGCACTTCACCCTCAACACAGCATTACCACACTGAAACAAGGGGGTGGCCGCATCAAGATGTGGGGTCATATTTGTTTAGCTTGGAAAGGAAGAGTAGATAGGAAAATAATGCTAATAGATACATGAAAATACTGAGGGAAATAACTGTTTAGGGATCTCTATGGATTTTTATACTTTACAATTATTTACCAGTTTGCGTTGCTCTATGAGATTCTAAGTGTTAGGATTATTTTTATTGATGATGTATGATCCTGTTAAACTCTAATAATACCTGCCTGTTACGCATTAAGGGCTGTTTTTTTTAAAGCAGTTTAGCTAAATAGGACAGTTGTTCTGTCAGGATAAAAAGTGATCTTCATTATGAACGTAACAAAGATTTGGAAATGAAATGAAAGAATACAGACAGAGTGGATAACACTGAACAGTGAGCTATCTCACAGGTGGCATTCGGAATGGCCTAGATCTAAGAACATGGTATTATTTTTGATATGGCTGGAGCCAGGGAAGTCTCAACATTTACAAACTTCTATGATGTAATGATGTGTGGCAGGGTGTAATACTGAAATTCTTCTTTAACCATGATTCGGTGGCTGCTGCTGATGCTCTGACGAAGTGAGCCGATGGTACCAACATATCTGTGCAACCTCTCTGGTCTGAGTAAGATTAGAATTCTGTAAAAGTTGTCATGTTTTAGCCATTCAATACATGCACTTTCCAGTGATTCTTCCCAGAAAGAATCAGGGAAATAAAGATTAAAGGTGTAAACACAGAGCTTTCCATTAGAAAAACTAATGAAACACAATATAGTTTGTAATTTGGCCACATGTAAAAAGCTTATAAAATATATATAAATGTTGCTGTAAAGGAACTATATCTGGACCTCTGTATCCTCAGCATCACACCAAAGGTCTTTAAGGAAGGAAAGCCCCCCCCCCTTTCAGGTTAAAATAATTTCTTTACAAGCTTATCTTAATTTCTCTCTTTTTTGCAACAGCAAAACAGGCAAAAACTTAAAGGATTAATTTTGCCCTCACAGTTTTAGTCTCACAAAGATATTTCTTCTTCCTTTTGCCTCTTTTTATTTCCTAGAACTCTCCCACCCAGCCACAGGCCGCCTCCATTTGCACCACCTCCTCACTAGCCTGACCTCTGCAGCTGTAAAGACATGCACTTTTCAAAGGAAACTGATCCCCTGTACATTTCAGATAGTCAACCATAACAAATACTCATACCAGACTGTAACCCCTTGTAGCCTCCTGAATTTTCCATATGCACTGATTGCCCCCCGGTTAGTTCCCTCGCCACACCTTATTTTGATCTGAACTGTTTCCACTGGTTTTGTTTATCCCCTCGGTTGGATTGTTTTCACACAGCAGCCCAGCAATAAGTGCCCATCCTTAACATAACTCGGACGATCCTTGGGCTTGAATTGAAAAAGGTGTGTCTGTGCAAGAGATGGAAGTAAACACCTCTATGTGGAACCAAAAAAAGAATCAAAAACAACACGAGAAAAGAACAAAAACAAAGTCAAATACCAGGAACAACATCAAAAAAAGAAAATTAAACAATATGTGCACTGTTAATAGATAATGTGCTTAATTTATTGGGGGTCTGCAAACTGTAGCTCTGGAGCCACTAGTGGCTAAAAATTAATCAGCTCAGTGGGTGGTGCAGTGGTTAGCACTGTTGCCTTGCAGGAAGAAGGTTCTGGGTTTGGTCCCGGCCTGGGGACTTTCTGCATAGAGCTTGCATGTTCTCCCCGTGTATGCGTGGGTTCTCTCCGGGTACTCCGGCTTCCTCCCACAGTTCGAAAACATGACTGTTAGGTTAATTGGCATCTCTCAATTGTCCCTAGGTGTGAGTATGTGTGTGCATGGTTGTGTGTCTATGTGTTGCCCTGCGACAGACTGGTGTCCTGTCCTGGGTGTTCCCGCCTTACGCCCATAGTCTGCTGGAGATAGGCACCGGCCCAACCGCGACACTGACGGATGAAGCGGGACAAGATGGATGGATGTATGAACCAGCTCATGGTTTAAAATAATTTTATATAATTGCATTAACTGTCTAATAATTTATTTTTTTGATCTTTTATAGGTTGAAAAACATTTTTACATAATTTTCCATGAATTTCGGCAACCAATTTAAAAATCTATTTATTCTCTTGTTGATGTTTCTTTCCTTAATTTTAAAAGCTGAAATTTAAAATGTCACGGGCCTTATTTAAAAAGGACAAATCTCCCCTGGTCGATATTTATTAGATACAAGTTATCTTTGTCTTTAAAAATAAATAATGGTCATCAAATGTTAGTGGCTCTAAACAAGTTTTATAAGCTGGTATGAAGTCAAAAATGGCTCTTTGGATTGTAAAGGTTGCGTAAAAAACAACATTTTGGAACTCATAAAGTTCTATAGATGTAGACTACAGAAAATGTGATTTTATTGTAAAATGACAACTAAAAAAAAACATTTTTTTATAGAATGAGGCAAACTAAGTGAAAATATAGATGAACCAGCATTTACATAAACATTAATATAACACATTGCTCATTTATGCTTCATTCTTGTTCAAAGATGTTAAAAGCTTGTGTGCTAATAAGTAACAGGTTGCAGGCCCTTTAGTTAATTACCTGATCCACATCCAAAAGCACACCTATGGAAAAACAAACACTGGAAATAATGTGCAAAAAGCCTGAAAATAAAGTAATATTTTATCTCAGAATAACTCCACACACAAAAAAAGATTTGTGTAGCCTATATAAGATTGCTGCTGGCATAAAGCAAAAGGCTGAATGAGGAGCCACCATCTTGTCACCATATAGAGTAGGCAGGATATTAAGAGGGGTAAAAAAAATCTCCAGAGCAAAACTGCTTCAATTTGTGGAGTAAGAATGTTTTGTTTAAATTAAATACTAACTTATTTTAAGTGTTATACAGTTTTACCGGTTGGGTCAGCTTTAAGGCTTTAAACACAAATGCAGTTCATCTGACTGGAAAGAGTGTTGGTCTGAAATCGAGGTCCATTAAATCATTGTTGATCCCAGACAATAACAGGAGTTACATCAACATGAAGGCACAAGTAAACACATTACATAAAGAGTATATTAGCTGTGATTATGAAGGGTTTCTATGGTAACATGATGTTACATGGCAAGTGAACACAAACTAGAGTAACATAAATGCCAGACACATTTAAGTTTATTTTTATTAGGCTGTCTTACAGCAGAATAAATGATCCTACTACTAGGAACAAGTTAAATGTGTAAACAGCAGGTTTAGCCATCTTACAACTCATGGAGAGGCGAAGTCAAAGAAATGGAAGTAAACAAACTTCCAAGGACACCTTGACTGTTTTCCTATTATCAGTGAAAGAACTGTGTCAGCTGCTTTTTACAGAGGATTTGCATTAGATAGCAGTGAGATTATGCTTCGGTTTAGACTCCTGCTGGGGTACAATGAATCATCTGCTGAATACATTACAATTGCAGAGGATCACAACCTTCTTGGTTTTTGTTATCCATCCAGAACTTTAGGACAAAAAACTGATCATGTTTCTCAGCATGATAACTTGATATTATTTATATTTGACACAAAATAAATCCAGCTATTCTATTTATTCTAATTAACAGCTACATCAGGATTCTATCACAGTCAAGGAACTAAATTATTTCTACATTTGGATGCTGTTATTAGTTATAAGCAGGAGTGAAATATAAGCTGCTACGATTGGTACTGTGGATCACTACAACAGGGGCGGCATGCAGTACGGGGAAAAGGGTTGAGCAGCTGCCTGCTCTAAAGGCGTCGCTCAGAAACAATTATGGCTGCACATATAGTCAGAAAATAAATCCAGTGGTAACAAGAACTCTAAAACTTGTTTATCTGCTTATTAATTTTGAACTTTGAACTTATTCAAAATTGTTTCTGATCTACCTGCACTGTTGTTTGGACCATAAATGCCTAGTTTTTATCCCCTCCCCTATAAGCTAGGGACTCTCCACAGCCTTCAAAATTTCATTTCATCAGGCTGCTTTAGATTTAACCTTAATAAGTGGTTGCTGTTCAAAGTTTACCAGCTAATCTATACAGTGACAGCAACTTAACTTTTTTTGGTTTTCGCTGGGCCTATATATATATATATAATGTATCGGTAAATAAAATGTGTTTAGATCCACAAAAGGTCTCAGACTTTGTTGAGCCTTTTTGTGTCTTCCCCCGGCTTTTAAACTGGACCTCTAGTGAAGTCTAATTTAGATCATATGTTAGTATGATATGACACTTAAAGTCTACCCATGTGATCAATTTATCATTAGCAAGAAGAGTGTTCATGCAAGGTATTTGAAATGCATTAGCATATCTAATATTTCATGATGACTGCAGCTCAACCAGAAAGAGTCTTAATAAATAAAGAGTTGCTGCTAACCAAAACAAATAGTCCTGGTGTATTGTATTATTAAAACATTATTTACTACTTTACCTTCAGTGGGAGCACTGGTAGGAGGGTGAGAGGTGGAGGGTGTGTCCCAGCCTACTGTGGTTCCTTTACTTCTCAATGCTGTTCTAGCAGTGACAGTGGTGGTGAAGGCGTGGAGTTGCGTTGTGTCATCTATGTCACACATCTTGTCTTTTGTCTGACAGGAAGAAAGTTGTTTTTTTGTCACATTTTCAATACGGTCTCAAAAACAACAACAAAAAAAAAAGCATCAGAAAGCTTTAATCAAAGATTTAAATTTGTCTGGATCTTGTATTTTACCCAAATAATCTCGGTATTGTAAAATAATTCCAATCCTTAATTTATAAATCTGACAATACTAGAACTCTTCATTCTTGTTCTTATTCACGCTGTCCAATAACACATAATCAGGGCGTCTGGATTGTTCACATGACGGCATCAAGAAGTATAGAGTTAAATTTATGTTTCTAGAAACTCAAGGGACACGTTTCTTTTATTCAAGCCTTACCTCATCTGGGCAGCTGTTATCCACCCAGTCCTGGCGATGGCGGTCAAAGCCACTGGAGCATCTGAGTGTAAAGGAAACAAAACATTACATGAGAAATATGACAGAAAGGTTGTCTGGTCATAATTCACACATGGCCTTGTTTTGAATGAGAAGATGATCATGTGATCACATAAAAAAATGATTTCAGGAGTGTGAACATCTACACTCTATATCTTCTGTTTGATTGAACAAAAGTAGAAAAAACTGTACAAGTTTAAAAGTAAGAATAACTATAAAAACTATTTTATGGAGTAAAGCTATCCGTTAAATAACTGTATACTCTAGTGACGTAACTAAATATCTTTTTTTTGTTTAGTTGACAGTTATTTATTTTTCAGGTATGAGAAGAAAATCATTGCAACATTTTAAAAGACTGGGAAAATAAAATTTTCCTTTTAATTTGCTTAAATTATTAAAATCGTAGCAGTGCAGTTTTTATGTCCATTAAATAGCCAACTTTTCCCAACCAGATTATTATCATCTAAAAATGATTCTCTATTATATCTAATACAGATTTGTATCTATTTGTGGCAACCACATTAGATCAAACTGTAATTTTAAAGTAACAATTATCTTAGTGGGGCAATATTTCTTTTTTTATAATTATCACAAACAATATTATTTTAAAGACCTAAGTGTTATGCTCAAGCATTTGAACAAAAGCTAAATAAAAAAACCTTTTATTGGGATCTTATACTGGCAAAGCTTTAGAAAACTACAAACTTGAATAGAATACATTTAATTTGTGCAGAAAACAATCCTATGGTTAATCAACTGTTTTCATACTTGTAATACTTTGTAGACCCATACTTTGCCATTAGGAGAGTGCTTCTTATTTTTATAGCAATATGTGTGTATTTAATAGGTCTGATAGATCTCGATGCATTTTTTTTTTATATTGACCAGTTCATCTTCCTGTAAGGAAGAAATGGGCTTTGTTCGGCTTAGGGTTGACCTGCGTCCTCTGTGGCCCAGAAAGTCCTGCGTAAGTCCTTTAAGTTATTCCCTAACTCTGTGGTCGCCAAAGTAAATCAAGACAACCTACAAACACTACAGCTATGTTCACACTACAGTGACCCAAATCTGACTTTTTGCCAATATGCGACCTGTATCTGACCTTTTTCATGACAGTCAAAACAAAAAATATCTAATTTTTTAGGTCACTATTCTGCGTCTTGCTACGTAGAAACCGGAAGAAAAACCACCATGGCGGATAATAACAGAGGTCAAAAGTTTGCGTTGTTATTGCACTGGCTGAGGTTGGGGAAGAAATGAAAGATTAAAATATGCCCTCCAGTACCTCCATAAACACACACGCTCACTACTGCGCATACGGGGCACTTAAATTATATGAATGCCGTTCACACAGGAGATCACGTACAAGTCGCATATATTTGTAAAAGAAAATGACTACGCAAAACAATCGGATTTCACAAGAAGAAATCAGAACTGAACATTAAGGCCTGCAGTGTGAACGTAGCCTTAGAGTTTGTACTGGTTGTTCTCTCTCACACAACTGGGATGTAGACCCCTGTATCAAAGACACAGACCACTGAAACATGGAGGAACTTATGACCCAGAAAGTCCTCTTGGTTTCCTAAAACACTCTTTCCTCAAATGTTCACATCTGGAACAACCTGTTCTATGAATCTATCTATGCACACCGATTCTACCTGCTGTGATACGTATTCATGTAAGTAAAACTCTGCACTGGCAGCTCTTATTTGATGCATTTGAACATACACATAGAATAAATATATTAGCTATGTGTAGGAGACTCTAGAAGGGCAAATGATTGACATTTATTGATCATGTGTAATTAGTTTATAAATTAATTATCACTTCATATTGTGTGTGTTATTTTTCATGACTTCATTAATCATAGTAGTTGATATACAAGCCGTCTAAAAACAAAAGAGATGTTTGAGAATGTCTAGAAAACTAAAAATTTAAAAGCATTGTGTTACCATTTAACATGTTACCTACAAGAAATTGACTCAAGTTTGAGAAGATGTGAAGAAAGATATGCAAATTTAGGGAGGTTAAAATACTTCATCTATATAATCTTAAAAGAAAATCCACTCAAGGATACAAAAAAATAAAACCTACAATATAGGATAACTGTGGTTTAAAATGAATGTAGCGCTCTCTGAACACTAAAAGCTGAGTAACATTTCCAGAAGGATATTGTCATGGTAATGAAACTATGCCCTCAACTCCGTCTGCTCAATCAGCCAAAGCAGATTCCTCTATTTAATTCCCCACTTTCCTCTGACTGTTTTTCCCTCCTGAGGCCACAGCAAAGTGTGGAACAATCTAACCCAGGAGGTTCAGTCTAACCCGTCCCTGAAAAGCCCGAGCTTTGTTTCTTCTCGGTGGCGCCCACCTCAGCTAACTGTCGTCCAATGCACTAAGCCAGCATGCATTTAATCAGAGATGGGAAACTTGATTTGAATATAAATGAGAGAAGGTTTCCACTTAGATTGTTCAGTTCGATGCCAACAGGATGACCTGATAGTCTTATTTTAGCTATTTTAGCTCAGAGAAAACTGGAAGCCATGTTGTTATTTTCTTTCACAAAATCAGATCCATCTTCTGAATGAATTTTAACCACAAAATTAGTTTTTTAACTGATTTGTTTCACTGCGCCGATGGATCAGAGCCATATAATTTCTCTGTTGCTGCATCACATAAGGAGTCCGTAGCAGGATTTAGAGATTGGTTCCAAGCAGTTTTGTTGAAAGACAAAAATCTGACTGAAGAAGAAACTTTTCTCATCAGCAGAATGACAGCTAGTCCAGCTCAGCCAAAAGAAGTTGACCAAAGGGTACAAATAATGTAACAATGGTTGACAGTGAATGCAGTTTACTTTATGTTTCTTTACTTCACTAATATTTGGGATTAATCTTCATCTAACAGGAATATTTAAAAGTAGTTTCAGTACTAATCAGTTAAATTCGCTCAATATTTAGATTAAGCAACAAAATTGTCTTTACTGGCTCATCATCTTGCAGATGGGCAACAACACCAGGAGTAGACTCTGTCCCATTAACAGGTAAAGATAATTAAAGATAACAGCCACTCCATAGAGTTTTATAAATATTACCTCAGCTTGTCATTTTTTCATGTATTTTTTGTCCTCTCTTCTTTCCTAAAAGACTAATGCTTTATGCTTGAAACATAGAAAAGCCATAATTTTGAAAACTTTTCCTTGCATCTTTCAGTCAGAAAATGAGTTCTTAATGTTACGTGTGGAGAAGGAATTTATTAATAAACATCTTTTAGTATCTATGATGCATTCTGAGATTTTCAGATTTACGTATTTTACTGTTGACTTTCTATGAATCTTCAGTTGTATTATGAGAAACATGATCTTTGGCTGAGCTGAGTTGTCAGATTTTGCTGGACATGTTTAGAAATTTTATGGTATGAGCAACGCAACTCATATGGTAGAAAAAAAATATCAAACACAAAATGTTTCGCCCAAATTTTAAGATTTATGTATTAATCAGTTTTTTTTTTTTACGTAACAAATTAACATTTATTTTTTTTGGGATCATTTAAACCCAAACCTATTAAATAAACCTCACGTGATATATATTCATTAGTTTATCATCACTTATTTGCTTAATAGATAATCATCTGGTTTATGTGTTTATTATTAATAAAGTATACCTACTCACAGTTAATATTAAGGAGTACATTTATTTCACATACATAATGTTTAACGCCATATTGCAACGTAAACTGGAGTATCAGAAAACACAAGGCGTGCGATACTCAGGGACATTGCCAAGGTAAGAAAGGCTGAAAAACGACCACCTTTAAACAAGAAACATAAGATAAAATGTCAAGACTGAACCAAGAAATTCTTAAGACTGACTTTTCTATCTTACTTTTTTGGGGGGATGTTAACATCTTAAGACAAATGTTTTCACCAAATTGGTTGGTTATTTAAGTCAATCAATGCAAAGTACCATGTAAAAACTGTATCTTTTGAAGAGTTCAAGCTCCCTACCACCCCCTACTGGCCTGGAGAACCAACCAGCAGCATAGGCTGCTTATGCCTTGAGCCTGCTCCGACTGTAAATGCATTAATAATTAAATGCAACATTGCATACAAATATTAATTTCAATGAATAAACCATTTAGGAGCGGTATTATAAAAAAAAACCATTTTTTTTTCTTTAAAAAACTGACAACAAATGTCAAGTTTTTGACACGAACTCAGCGAGTCACTCAGTTAACTTCTTCCTTGAGCTAGTTTTGTTAGTAAAATATGTTAAATCTCTGATGAATATCATCCTTTTCTTTCCTCTATTTATAGAGAAAATTAATTTTAGGGTTTTTATTAAAGTAGAACCTCTATTGCACAAGAGCGCAACAAGTTATCTCATCAACTTGTACATTTGCATTAAAGAGCGACGTCCCAGCCCTGCACAGAGAAGGAAGTTCATTGAGGCTGTTCTTTCAGAACATCAGCATCTCTCATTAACCCCACAACCACTGAAGCCACAATGCTTTTTAATTAGTGCACGCCAAAAGCATGTTTGCCTTTTGCGAGAGGAGGTGGCTGAAGGAAGCTGAGTTAAGGGGAGGGGAGGTGAACTGTGAGACATTAACACAGTTGGAGTGCTAATTAAAATGCAGCTCAATGTGACTGCTGCTACAGGCGCTACCGCATCTCTCTGCATCCATAAACTGCTGAATACATAAACACGTTTTCTCGCTACTGTAAATTAGTTTGTCTCTGTCAAACTCAACAAGATTGAAAATGCCAAGTCCTGAGAAAAGTCATATCTGAAATGACTTATAAGGCCTTCAAAACAAATCAAAGTGGGCCGAGCACCAGTGCTACACGTTTCCCCAAACGCATAACTCACATTAAGTGATGGCACAAAATATAAGGGAGTGGCAGATTAATGTTTTATGTATACAGATTTGAAAGTACTTCAGCAATAAAAGAGAAGCGATGGTCATTCCACGGGCCAAGCAGTAACCTCCAAGAAGGACGTAATCAGGACAGCAAACATCTTTTGAAATGAGAGCGGATCATGAGTCGTCTCTCCATAATTTATTCTCTTTGCTGTCGTGTTTCTTTAACTCAGGATTTTCTATCCGACTAAATCAAATCAAAACCACTGAAGCTCACATTTCAGCTGTCAGGAAATTCTGGAGAGGAACGCCAACGCTTCTTTAGCTGCTCAAATATTTACTTTTGTTTGAAGTGTGGAGAGACAAGAGGGATAAGAGAGAAGGAAAGTGGAGCAGAGGTTGGCCGAACAGGTGTGGGTTAAGTGGATGTCAGAATGAGCTGATCCCTGATACAGCCTGTTTACTTCTGAGGAAAATAGAAGCTTAATAGATAAAATCTCTGCAAAATCATCAACTAACAGATCTTGAAGTTTAATTTTAAGATTATATATTATTATAAGCACACATTTTGAAATGTTTAGACTTTCTGTGCTTACTTTGTTATTCATGCTGCAAAGTTTATTGAAAATGACAGGGTTGTGTTTTTCACACAGTTGCATCAGATATTACCCTTTATTGTTGCAAATACACATTTTAAATGCCTCCTGTGTAGCATTAATGCTACCTCACATCTCTCCGAATGTTGTTCAAAGTCCAACTTCAGATCTTCTGAGGTGATCAAGCTGATGTTATACGTCTGAGGTTGTTTCTTACTACTTGCAAGGTAATTATCATATTATTGCATTAGCAGCTGCTTTTAATGTTTCTCCTTGTTTTCATCATTGTAACCTTTCTTCTACACCCTCCTGTTGTTAAACTCTGCTCTTTCAGGCACTTGATTTGATCTATGCTGCTGGTTTATGTATGTTCATTTGTCTTGTCTTGACTGGTGAATATATCAGGTATACCCTGATGATTCGGATGGTCAATCTATGCTGTAAAACCTCCAGCTGCACAGTAGTTTTCATTCATGGCTTCTTTCTAATAAGTAGGTTTCTCTTCCTCCACCAGAACATACACACATTCTGAGGTGTTTTCTACCCATCCTAAATTAGATATTATGCCATCCTTGATTATTAAGCAATTTTTTAGATCCTACCAATAGTAGAAAAGTATTTTACTATTTATCTAACATCAGATGTCCAAAACAGTGTAAATAATAACCAAAAATTATAAGGGAAAATGTAACAAAGAGTAAAAGAAGCCAAACCTATTGAGCCGATGACACCAACTGCAGTTGAAGTTTATCTGAGAGGCGATGCAGGAACCACAGCTGGTGAACTTGAGGCAGGCTGCGAACGAGAAGAGTCAACGCATATCAAGCATGTTTTCAAAATAAAAACCCGTTTTTTGTTTCCAAGAGATTATAGTGGACCCTTAAAACATTAACTAATACAAAAATATAAATGAATAACTAAAGATCCGTCTTACTGGGTAAAGGCAACATCTCCACAGCAGAAGAGTTTGTGATCCTTGTCTTTGTGAGCTCCACACGGTGGTACTCATAAATCGTCCTCCGTCTCACGTCTATATTCAGAAGATAAAGACAATTGGAGATGTGAAGATAACACCTAAGTCTTGGAGCCTGTGAGAAAACTGGGACAAAAATAGAGCAACTGGGAGAACAGGGTCAAACGGGATGCTGCTTCAGCACTTCTCTGCTCTCTTTCTGCCCAAAGTGTCAGACTGTAACTTAGCAAATAGTGTCGGTGTTTTTTTTCCCTGATATCAGTCTGACCCATTTCAAAGGCCACTCTTCCAGCTAGCAGTAAGAGCAAAGAATCTGATGGAATAAGACGGAGCACATGATTAGAGATAACCTCACTGAAGCACATTCCCTCCTAGCTGGTCTAAGAAATCCTTCCCATGCATATCATCAAATGAAACTGTGGAAAGGAGTCCCCTTATGAAGCACGTTTTCTCAGCAGGCACAAAAGAGTAGAACAAAATTTTCGCAATGAATCCGTAAGATGCAATTTTTTTCATTTGTAGAAAACTAATGTTTATCAAAATGCAGCAGAATATTCAATGCAACTAAGTTTGGGTGTTTGACCTATATTATAAAGAGAGTAATGGCTTAAAGCAGGTTTTGGGGTACAGTGCATTTATTTAATCTGAAGCATAGATAAATACACCTTTTAATGCTCGTGTTTCTGTTTACCAGGAATATCATAGCTCTACATCTTCCCTGTTTTAATATTAATTACCTTTTTAAAAACAACATTTACATGCTAATCTGTTAACGTTCATCTACTTTAATTGAAAAAGGTCTAAAGAAAATCTTAAGATTTGTGAGTCCCTAAGGCTAAGTTGCGGTTGTCCTTCATGTCTTTTACTTGGACAAATTCTCTTAATTCCCCTGCTTGGTGGCTGTTTCATTCTAGGACCTGTTGACTGCACCAGCCAGTTTTGTTTACCCCATGTGATGGGATGTTGCCTCCCCACAGACCTGCTCAGCTGGATTTATGCACAGGACAACTGATCAAAGGAACTGTGAGTCAGCTCAGATCAGCCTGACAATAAGTCCACCCTTCCTTTCTTTCCTCTACTCCCCTTTTGTCTGACTTCCTCTTGCTTGAAGCAAAGAGATTATCAGGTGCCTAATGACATAGTGGGGGCCTGAGGAAGGTTAGTTTCCCAGCTTGAGGCTGTGGGTTGATGTAAGGACTGTAGAGGCTCATGCTTTTGGAAATGATTTCCATTCTTTAAGCAGAGGAGTCCAATGAGATGTTACGGAGTGTCTAGGAACGATCTTCGTTTATCCCTGCTGTGGATTCTTCACCTTAATTCTAACACATTAAAAAGTTTGACAATCATATTATAACTCATTTAACATCTTTTTTTTTTTTTTGTAACTTTCTTTTTATTGCCTTTCCAACAGGTTACAGCAACAACTTTTACACCGAAAGAAAAAAACAAAAAAAACAAAACAGATATATATATACACACACACAGAGGGTAAGCATCAGCAGTTCGGATGTCCACCTGGCAGCAATGCCCATCTCTTTCAGTCTTTCAGCATCATCCCATCATAATCCATATCTTTTCTACATCAGACACCACAAAAACATAACATATCATTCAGATCAGGAAGAACCATAATCTTAAACACAAAGTGGCAGCTTCAGTTTTTCACAGATTAATCATTCAGAACTGTGGCAATGTAAGGGCCCCATACTTTCAAAAATACCTCCTGTCTATTATTCATTTTAAAAATCAACTGTTCATAAATAGCAACCTTGGTCATCTCCCCCAGCCATTCATTAAATGGGATGTTGTTTTTTGTTTTCCAATGCCTAAGGACAACCCTGCAGCCTGTAGTAAGGGCAAGTCTACACCAGGAAGTTTGCTGAGCTGACAGCTTTACCCTTTCCGGTATTATCCCTAATATACAGAGCGCAGGGCATCGTGAAAGCTCTATTTTGAATATTTTATTGAGCAATATTATTATATTTTCCCAAAGATTCCAAGTCATTTGGCATTCGTACAACATGTGAATAAGTGTACCTCTATTCCTATCACATCGCCAGCACATATCTGATTCCCTCAATTTCAATCTGGCCATTTTGCAGGGAGTCCAGTAGCTCCTATGAAGGATCCTATATGTGATTAACTGTGTCTGAACTTCCCTCGATGTCTTAAACCAGGACCCAACAATTCCTCTCCACGTCTCAACAGCTATCCCCACCCGTAGATCCTCCTCCCAAGCTCTCTTGAGACCATCAAGCATTGGTGGGTGAGATTGTCTCATTAGACTGTAAAACCTGGATGTCCTGCCCTTAACCATCAAATTGCTCTGAAACAATTCCTGTATCACTGTGTGAGGGATTAGGGAGTGTTCCCTTTGTACTGCCATTATACAGCTCCTCAATTGAAGATATTTCCAAAAATCTCTCTTAGGAAGTTTGTATTTAGCCATCAGCTCTTCGAAAGACATAAAAATATTATCCTTGAAAAGATCCTCAAAAAAGATAATACCTGCCTGGACCCAAGTCCTCCAATAAAGAGTTTTTTTATCCACTTTTATTAGATTGTTATTCCAAAGAGATGACTTCATGGTACAGAGAGGGTTTGACCCTATAACCTGGTGTGATACTCTCCAAGTTTCTCTCGCAAACATCAGCACTGGGTTTCTAGTTGGAACTTCTCCCCCTGTCTGTGAGATAAAGGCCTGTATTGGAAGAGGCTCAACAAGCTCTTTTTCAATTGAGACC